>JAHWFP010058096.1:0-25598 GCA_023313725.1 Lithobius niger
TCTAAATTATTAAAAAACGGTGATGTGTGTTCTTGTGTTCAAAGAATTTGTGCTTTTTTGTACCTCGTCAGGCTCTAAGGAAGCATTCAAGTATTACGTCATCAAGAAATTGGCCAATTTCCAACCCCCCTCCCCCTCGTCATCAGTTGCTCAACCCCCCTCGAGTATTACGTCATTCCTAACTTTAGCCCTCCCCCCCTGTGTACATCCACAGTTTTTCTGAGGAGTTCTTTTTCCGTATTTCCACCTTTTTATTGGGGTAGCGGTGCTTACGTCATCACCTCCCCTTCCCTCATGAGAGTAGCGTAAAATGAAAGGTAATTAAATTACCCTTCGAATAGGCATATTTTCTTTGCTGTAACTTGGTTTTTTTACCCTAAAATACTCAAAAAAATGCCCCGAAAACTGTTTTATGATGTCACAGTTAAGCATTTACTGTTCAGGCAAACTAATCAGAAAAAAAAACAAGCCGCTGCAGCGACTACCTTGTCGCAACTGACCTTCTGTGCACTTCCAACACTTCCGCTACTTTTTCAACGAAAATGTTAAGGCGCACACCTCTATCACGCGCTGCAACAAAATACTCTATTTACTTATTGTATATAGTATAATCTAAAAGAAGTAACCATCACAATTGCCGGTTAAAAATGTGTTAGCTTTTAGGCCTAGGGTTAGACTTTAGGTAAAATCGTCAGCTTTTAGGCCTAATTTGTACCTGCCGTTTTAATTTCGTAAGTAGCAACAAACGAAGAATTGCGTTCGAGAGAGGGCTTATTCATTTATGCAGCACGGTGCGCAGACTAAACGTTGCCTAATTTTCAACTTTTCGGATCTTTTTTTTTACCTGTCGTTATAATTCGTAAATAATTGAGTTCAAGATTAGGCCTATTCATCCATGCAACACTGTCTTGAGACTATTTGAAATGAATCTAATGTGCGTCATTAACGAAATTCTTTTGTGTTTTTATGGTTCCCTGTCTGCCTGTAGTGTTTTTAGATGCGACGATCAAATGTTATTATTTCATTGAGTTAAGTCGAGAAAGCCTATTAGCTATAATGAATCAACAATGTTTTAATATAACGTTTTTTTAAAGTAATTTTTAGTCGAGAATCTAACGGTGAAAACCGTTTGTATCTATGTGGTACCGTTCCGAAGTTGAAAAGAAAGACGGATGGACGGACAGACGGACAGACAAAGTCGGTTGCAATAGTCTTCTCATCCGTTTCTGCTGTGCGGAAGACTAAATTTACTACTCGCTGTATTTCTATTGCTGTTGCGGCCAGTCGACGAGTAGTGATGTACGTCGCTGTTTTGGCTCTGGAAACCATAGGACGGGCCTTTGGACGTATACAAGGTCTTTGTTCGACCACTGCTCGAATATGCTTTCCAGGTCTGGCCACCTAACTTGTTGAGGGGTATTGATCGGATTGAGTCCGTTCAGTGGAGGTACACTAATTCATTGCCTGGCATGTTTTCTCCGCCCTACAACCATCGGCTTCACCTTCTAAAATTGGAAACTCTCAAATGCAGGAGGGCAGATTTGCTTCTGACTTTCAAGATGGTACATTCTTTGCTACCCTTTGAGCTTCCTCTTTTCGAAATCCGGTTATACCCAAGGACGCGAGCAAATTGTAGAAACTTGTCCTTCCTGGATCCCATCTCTTTTTTCGCCCTGAGAGTCATACCTATCTGGAACTCCCTCGGTAACGCGTTAATTTTAGCATCATCTCTTGCTATCTTCAAAAGGGGCCTAACTACATCTGTTCTTCATCCCTTTCTCCGCTGGCCAGAACATACGGTCTGAACTTATTAAACCTTTTCTCTTTCCTTTTTCTGCAGTCAGTGGTTCGGTCACAAACCTTTCGCCTCTTTTGTGAGAATTAAACTTATATTATTATTATTATTATTATTATATAAAAGAACTAAATTATTATTATTATTGTATAAAAGAACTAAAAAAACCATTGATTGAAAGGTTAATAATGGAATAATGCAAAAAATGATTCTATTATTACTATATTGTTTATTCTTTTTTTCCGCATTGTTTTGTATTTGGGTATTTCAGATAAATAATGTATATATAAAAGTTAATAAGATTGTTTTTGTTTAATATAATGTTTAATGAAAATATTTCTATCATGTATCACCAATGGTGAAGTGTTGAATATGTATGAATGTTCGTTGAAAAAGATAGTATTTGAATCTCACACAAACTATCAATGATAGTTTCGAGGATTACGATGCATACCCGTATTGTAATTGTAATAAAGATTATTATTATTATTATTATTATTAATATTAAAACTGGTTGAAAAAAAATGTTTAAAACAAGGACATGTTTTGGTTTGTCTGCAGCTTTCTTTCAACGCTTTTGCCTTTATTCGTAATTAAGATGGAAATGGCCAACGGAAACTTGTTGTATCTGCATCTGTTCATTTGTAGTACACAAGGACACTTGTGTTCACTTTTCACGAGTGGTTGGTATTTGCTACTGATGTTTCTTTGTCTGCACTTTGAATCTAAAGTTGAGTTCACCAGGCACCGTTGAACAATTGTTCCAACTGGGCTATACCGTGTATGGTGGCCAGAGTACGTTAGTCTTTAGGATTGAGCGCTTAGCACTGTATTGACTACATAGGCTCAGTAATAATTCAGTAAAGTACTTCCCAAAAGGGGTTTAATTATTGTTATTACCACACTTTTGTTATTTTCATTGTTTACGGAACCAGAGAATTGCAACAATGTCCCGAAAAAGAAAACTTTTGGACACTTTCGTTGGGTATTGTTGTGCTATTTGTTCGTATGCATTCCACCAAAAGTGTCCACTTTTAACTTTATTTTTATTTGATTGTTGTAATTTTATTGTTAAATCAATTAACACGACAATATGAAAAATAAGTAAACATGCATCCTTGTATACTTATTTTTTAGATTGTTGTGCTAACTGATTTAACGCTATTACAACAATCAAATCAAAAACACTTTGGAACAATGAAAAAGATAGCCAAAAATCGTTTAACAATACTTCAACAATGACTGTGACGCCAACATCGTGAATGCCTGCAAGCACACCATTGTTATTACAAAGATTCAGTGTAATTGCATACTCCTTCATGATTGTTGCAACTGATATTGAAAAAAAAATGCCATCAAATCGTTGAAAAATTATATCAGAACAGACTTAAATCTTACATTATAAACCAAAGTCTCATAGCAGACATGAAGCAACCGCAACGACGATCCCCGGAAGGGGAACAATGAAAACGAGCGAGTGTGTCAATTCTTTGGCTTGAAGTTGAAACTGGGACGTTGTTGCTCTGAAAAGAAGTTGAAATTAGCACATTGTTGCCTCGACTAACAATTTGCTCTGCGCGGTCATCGCAAAGGCATGTCTTAAATGACGTCATGTACGAAGGACAGTTATTTTTCGCACGCTACTGGGAGTGAGGAGGGGCCTGAACGGGGAATGCCCGTTGGTGGGGCAGTTCTTATGTTAGAGCCAGTATTTGATTACGACATTGCTTTGCGGAGGGAGACGATTGACGGAAAGGCAGCACCGAGCAAATACTGGGAAACAACCACGGGTCAAACAAATCCCCGGGCGAAGCCGGGTACGATGCTAGTATCGTAATAGATCAGTTATTGTGAACTTTTGCAAAAATGGGGCTGGTGTAAGTGATTTAGAGTATAGTTTTTATCGAATGCAGTCCTTGGAGTTAGAAACATCCTCGGCACGAAGTCCCCATGGACGATTTTCTACCTCCTTGCACACTATCCTCTAAATCGCTTAACCAGCCCATTGTTGCAAAAGTGCGGCAATAAGTAAAGGTTAATGCCCGAAAACGGCAGGCCATTCGAAAGCAATGCATAAGGGCGTGCAACATCCACTAGCAATTGTTTCCAAATGGCCCTAGGTTGAGGGCTTCAACCGACTGAATATCCCGCTCGTGGTAACAATTATTGACCAGCAAATTCCTTGACAATGTCATTGTCGTGCAACAATGTCTATCATTCCGTTCCAAAAGGCCTATTGTTAAACATCTCTTACAAATTTTTAAGAGAGTTTGAAGGGGTTATTAATCATTGAGTTTTCACTGCTTGAAAAGTGATGCGGTACTTCGGAATCGAGCAACAAAGCTTAGACATTGCTTAGACAATATAAAGTTTAGTGAAGGGGTCGGTTGGGCATAGCTACAACAATATTTCTTAATGTTTCGTTTATAATTCAATGATTAAAAAAGTGAGGGCCCATAACTTAAGTAGTTATTGGCCTGTAATTTGCAAAAAAAAAAAAAAAAAAACATTGTTAGACCATTGTTTCTTCTGAGCCAATAACTTGGAAAGCGGATATTCACTATTACTGAATACCAGTTTTTAGTTCTTGGCCCAGAAGAAACAATGTTCTAACTATGTATTTTTTTTTCAAACTGTGGGCTCATAACTACAAAGTGAACATTGTACTTCAACTACACATACATTGAACTGTTCATTGAACTTCAAGGTGCTTCCTTCCATTTTGCTGAATTTTTGCCTTCTTGTGTGACATGGCGCTCTAACTAAACACAAGTAAATGTTGCAAATGTGATATTTTCACCCCAAGCCCCAAAACAGGGTCAGGATAACTCCAGGAAATCCAACTCCTGGAATTTCAACATGGGTCCAGTTAATTAAATATAATAATGGTTAAATCATCAGATACCTTGGTGTAGCGTTCTGGTAAGATAGCGATGCTGAATCGAGATTGGGATACGGTCAGAGTTTTATATTCAATAAGTTGGATATGAGTTAAACGGATGAGCAAATCATGCGATACGTTCGAACACTAGCGACCAGAGATTTAGTTAAAGTCCTTGTTCTTCATGTTCTCCTGGTATTGTCAGGGCTGATGGTTAAAGCACCGGAAATTCAGTTGATGGAAAGTCAGTTAACAGCTTGTAGAACGACAAAGAAAAAAACCTCTTTATCATCCCCAAACAAATGAAACCGAGAGCGTCAACAAAATGCTGAAATCTTTCGCGAGCAAGATGGTGTGCTTGACATCATGGGTTTTTTTTCCCCTGACAAGCCTGCAGACACCACTATTGGCGTCTACTGACAAAACACTGTCTTACAATTATAGCCATGATGTGAACAAATAGTTCATCTACAAGAAAGAGCTACTGATGTATCTCTGGAGTTCACCTTCCTTGAAAGAATGTGCTGAACAGTGTATGAAAATAGCCACTTAGCTGATACTGCGGGACCTGTGGCAGCCAAAAAATGAAAGTTGACTACGATGAATGATGCAGCAATTGGGTGGGAGTGTAGTCAAAGTTGATATTGTTGCATGCATACATGCAGCCACAGGATTTACTTTAGATTAAAGGATCATCCATGGTTGCATTCCTGCTACCTACGTTTAAACATACAAATCATCAGACTCTTATCGATGTATGTGTAGCCTGTAGAGGGAGAGCGAGAAGAGGTGGCAGCTGACCAGGAAAAATATCAAATTTTTTTTCTATTTTCTCTTATTAACATTTCCTGTTATTCACTTTCTAATCACCCACATCATGCTTCTACGTTGTCTCTGTACTACATCCTTAGTATTGTTTCAGATTCCTCAGTTCCTTCCTTGTTTGTTCTTTGTCACCTTGTATATGATTGACTGCAGTAGATACGTATGTCTTTATCTGTTCATCATCAAAGGAGTCTTAAGTGATGACTCACTGATGAGTAATCACTTCAGACTCCTTTGATGATGAACGGGTAAAGGGATACAGATCTATAGTGATCAATCACACGCAAGATGATAAAGAACGAACAATGAAGGAACTGAGGAATCTGAAACAATACTAAGGATACAGTACAGACAACGTAGAAGCATGATGAGGGTGATGAGAAAGGGAATAACAGGAAATGTTAATAAGAGAAAATAGAAGAAAATTTTGATATTTTTCCTGGTCAGCTACCATATCTTCTTGCTCTTCCTCTACAGGCTACACATACATCGATAAGAGTGTGATGATTGCATCATTCTGCCATAGGGTATTACTGAACCGAATGTGCATACCTCATGACATGGCCCCACCATGAGATCATGAATGTTTTAAGGAGTCAGTTTATTATAAGTTGTACTCTCCAGCAATAAAGTCGTGTTCATCAGATCAATTATTAATACCCTCATGAACTAAACTAGGAGAAGATGCACTGAAGGTACATTTGCTGCCTGCACAGGAATTTTGTTTACTTTATTCTGTAATTTCTATTGTCAACAGGAAATAACAAAAAAAAATGTTACTGGAAGCAACTAAACGAGTGGTGTGCTAACAAACAACAACTCCAAAGAATTCACTACCAATAGCAGCCTCAAAATCAGGCATTGGAGCCATCAAGAAGAAAAAATCTACATCCAATGTACCTACTACCCGAAAAAGCTAGCTCTTTCTCAGTTTGTTCTTTTACTGAATGCTAGGAGGTCAGCTGGTGATCAGTGGCAAGGTATTCGGTATGCCTCTTAGGGAAGATGGCCAATATGCTCCTTACAGCAAATCCTAAGGTGTTGAATTTGTGCTTCCCTCTTCATAACTTGTCCTCAAAGCCAAAAGACTCATCTGTAGAATTCTTTACCAATATATTAAGGTTCAGCTAGTCAAGGTACATTGCCAGTTACATTTTTTCTTAATACTTAATAATAATAATAAATAAACCGCAGAGTGGTAGGGATCTAGAAGGGATACATCATACTAGTAAGAGTTATTATGGTTTAAAAGTTAAATATGCAACCCATTCTGGCCTGCAAAAAAATGTTGGAAGGACAATTTTACCTAATAAAAACTTGAAAGGTCGACCGAATGTGTTCATACTAAATACTCGGACAGAGAGTTCCACGAGTGGATTACTATTACATCGAAAAATTTTGGTCTACAAATCCGACATCCCTGTTTGGCCTGCCAATTTGAGCAAGTGGCCAATTACGGGCTCAGACCAGTGCCAACCCTGTACCAGTGCAACCCTCCACAAGGTCTGAATAATCAATGTGTCAAGTATTGTTACATTTTTGGTTTTCCAAAATAGGAGATTTCTTGTAGCATCGCTACGATTTTAATTTTTGCCTTCCAATCTTCAAAGCGTTCCTAGGTAGAGAATTCCTCAAGCTGTTAACTCGTTTTGGCTCCAAGACCCCCAAATTGAGTTAACAGCTCCCTTTCCAAAATTGTCAGAAACCTAGACTAAGCCAAGTCAACCGAGTGACAACTGGCAAATAGTTGCGAGCCCAATCAACATGTGCTATAGACAAAGAAATATGGTTGTAATCGATTTTGCCTTTACACGTTTTGAGCATACCACGATTAACAGAGATACAGTGAATCCGAGAAGCCGCCATACAGTGATCAATGTTGACCAACGTTAACCTCATCCCATGACAAAATTATCTAGAATATTTTCACCTCTTGTAGGGTTATTCACAAATTGGTGCATACGAGTGGGCGAATTAGGTACAGAACGGATGATGGTGTCTATTAGAGGCTGACAACCGCTTCCATTCCACCGTTGAAAGATATCCCCCAAACCAATATTAGTGTACGATGCATCAACATTTTTCACTATCCTTTTCTTTTTTACGTAATATATTTTTAAGGCATTATGGTGTCCTTTTCATCTGTTGCTAGCGCCGTTTTGGGGCCTCTCTGCTTTGCAAGACGCATCAACGGAGATATTTTCTAATATTTGTGCGTCAGATCTATTAAAGGTGAAAACAGTAAACAACGATTTTGTGACTTTGGTTGTGGCGTTGTTGAAAATGGCACTTTTGTTGGCAGATATTTGACGTAAAGTGTTTCTACTGTGAAAAGAGCGGACTACCTATTAGACTTACTCAGTTTGGTGACGAGACGTACTACTGTATTAATTTTTGTGTAACTTAATACTTTCTTTATTGTCTTAAAATTACATTACATTAGAATTTTACATTTGAATTGAAAAATAGGGTTACAATTAACTTTCCAAGGGTAAAAACACTATAATCCGTGTACTTTCTAAATTTGTCGCTGTGAAACAGTTTCTAAATAGAATGTGCAAGATCGTTACGGCCTATTTTCTGTAAAGCTAATTTAAGTTCTATAAGTAGTGCAGGTGGGTTGGTTTCCTTCCATAAATTCAGCATGGAAGTACACATTTCTTGCTGATCGTGGAAGCATTTGAATTCAATATTTTGCAGTTTAGCTTCTGGGATTCCAAGGCATCGTCCAAGATTTTTCCAGCCGTTTGACACGTTCTCGCTGACATATTTTATTACATCAAACTCCACTGGATTGTAGTCTGAAATAACATAAAAATAGAAAGTAAATGTGCCTGCCTTACTCGATAATGAAGGAAAGTAGTAAATAATAGTAACATTAATAATAATAATTTAATAATAATAATTTTATTCAGTAAACTCGACAACGCACGAAGTTGCTAGAGCTTGCATGTGCACTGAATGACAATACAAACAACACTTACGAATAACACAAAATATGACAGATATTCACATCTGAGACATTGGTGTAAATAGTCTAATTAGTAAAGATTAAATTAAGTATCAACTTTAATTTAACAATAAAAATATATTTGCAAAGGGTAAATCGTTATATGAATAAAGCACAATGACATTACGTTAAGGTAATTTCCAATATCCAGTTTTTTTTTACATATTTTCTCATCTTATTAGTGCTAGTAGTAGTAGTAGTGTTTAAACAGGATGGGATTTCATTGAATAAGGATGGAGTATGATTCTTATACCATAGGAATTTCTCCAAGGTGGAGTCTGCAACCATGTATTATTGGTTCTTGAGGGTCTTAGGTTAAAGGTTTTATAAGTTGGGTCAAAGTAATAATTCGTAATAATAGTATGCTTGTAAAGCTACTGAAAGTTGAACAGTTGTTTTTTAAGATAAATGTCCTTTGTAGTTTTTCCGTTTCTTCTGCCAAAAAGCACCTTTACTGCTTTGTTCATGGTTCATTAAAGCCTCTCAATTAAATTAGTTGAAGTTGATCAAAATATGTTGCATGCATATCTTACTTTCGATAGAATCCAAGCTTCATACAGCGTTTTCTTTACAGTTTTGTTTATATAATCCTTGATCATTTATAGCGTTGCTTTTATTTGTCTGATTTTTCGTATTAAAGTTTAATACGATCGTAAGATTTCCAATTATGATTAATTTCAAGGCCAATCTAATTTGTGTTTGTAGTTTGGTTAAATTTTTTGCAGGTGCAAATATTGTTTTTTGAGCAGCCGATGTTATGCAGATATATAGAACAATGTTTTTTTGATCATATGTGAAGTCGTTATACACATAAAACTTGGTTTTTTCTGCACTGACATAAAGTTCATTTTCAGTAAAATAGTCATTTATTTTATCAAAGTCATTTTGTAGGTTTTGTGTCACATTTTCTTGATTAAAATTCATCGACATCAGGCAAACGTCATTCGCATACAAAGTTAACAAACCAGTAAAATTGTAGTCAGCAATATCGTTTACGTAGATCAAAAAAAGTATCGGTCCAAGTACTGAACCCTGTGGTATTCCATACTCAACTTTCCTCCATGTGCTGTAAGTGTAGCCTGTTTTTACACTGCTAGTTCTGTTTGTAAGATACTTTATCAGGATATTTAAACATTTGCCTCTAACACCATATTTATATAATTTTCTAAAGAGAATTTCTTTATCAAGAGACTCAAACGGTCTATAAAAATAGCTGCAACATGCTTCCCTTCAAGCAAAGCTCGGTTGATGTTGTTATTAATGTATTTTAGTGCATTGGCAGTGTCTTTATGCTGCTGAAATCCAAACTGTTGTTTATTTACGATTTTGTTCCTATATAGAAAATTCATTATTCTGGTGGCAAAAAATGTCTCAACAATTTGTTTAGCGCTGGAAGTAAGGCGATTGGTCTGCAATTGTTGTGATCCTGTTTATCTCCTTTTTTGTGGATCGGTCTAAGTATTTGTTTTTTCATATTGGAAGGCCATATTTCAGTTTCAATAATAGACGAGATCAAAATTTGCATAAAGTAGGCTGTTTGCTCTTTATTCTGAAGAAATGGTACATAAACAAGCTGTCATGGCCACAAGATTTTTTGATATTGATATTAAGGATAGTTCTAAGAATATCATATAGAGTAGGTTTAAGTATTTGAATAGAATTTGCCATCTTGTTTGCGCTGGGATGTGGATTAACTTTTTTATATGAATTTTTAGGTTTTGAACCATTTTTTGTACATTTTAACTTTGGAACTTCTTGTTGGTAACAGTCAGCTAAGTTATTACAAATAGTGTCAGTTTACGAAAAGTACTTATTATTTGATCGCCTATGTTATGTTTTTCTTTTTCTTTTTTTACCAGATACTGATTTAATTTTTCCCCTAATTTTGACAAATACGCATTTTTACAGGTTTTATGGTGTCCTAGCAGAGCACTACTGAATGCAAATAGTTTGGACAAACTAGTGACCATCGGCGTTCACCATGGCATTCACTAGTTTTAATTTGATTTGTTTTCTTTTTAAGAATTTTTTTTAGGATTTAATGTGAGTAAAGTTGATTTTAAATGAATAAAATTAGTTAAAAATTAAAACCAATAAAAGGTCACAGTCATGATGCTAGTATTTGGTTAAATAACCAATCATGGTTTGAAACGAGGCAATGACGTCAGGGGATTTCCTGCACGACCAGGAACCGAGAGTGAAACGTTTTGGGGCAAGAGAGAGCCTGCATTCAACAAAACGAGAAGATCTTTTAAAAGTGTCAAATTTTTACTCAGTTTTGCCATTTTGGCCTACTATGCAAGAACCATTAGTGGTATCGAAAAACGGCTGAGATAAAAGTTGTTTGTAATAATGTAATCTACAATGTAACTTTCATACCTTCTTTTCATAGCTATTACGATTTTCGAGAAAAATTGTTTTGGTAAATTTGGGGAGGAAGGAGTTATGGATTTGTAAGATGTGTTTGACAGGTAAGAATGAATTTTATTGATTGTATTATATATATATATATATATATATATATATATATATATTAAAAAGGAAAGGTGTTTGTCACTAAATTTAGTCGTGGAATAAAATCCTCCACAGTTGATGAGGAAGGGGTTATTATCAAGGTGTCGCATGTGCTTTATCACCACAGAAAAAATACAACATTCAGAACAAACATCTGATTAATTTTGGGACCACTATTGAGCCTCCAGATAGTGTAAATTTGTTTCATATTGGTGCCCTGGAAACGAGCATTCACAATTCCATTCATAAAATGGAATTGCCTCCTGCAATAAGCCTTCTAAATGACAAGCTGGCATCTGCTATAACTAATATAGAAAAAAAAAAAAAAAACATGTTGTACCTGGATGAGTTTGGTGGGAATTTCTATCAAGAAAGAAGCACATGGATGTCTTTTCCGTGTCAGGCTGCTGATGTGGCCATAAAAGTTTGCGTTGACAGAAATTGTTTATTACGAGAGACCAGAAAACATATTTTAATGCAGCAAACACGACAATGAAAAACCTAGCTGAGCCTACTAATTACCGAGTGATGCAGCAAAGACGAAATACGTGCATAAAAACTGCTTTACGATAATCAGATTTCACGCTAAAATCTCTTTGGGAAAATAACGTTATCTGGTTCGAAAATTCTGGGACTCTTTTACACTTTGAAAACACAAGTTCCATTTTTGTTACGAAAGCTGTTTTACACTGCAACGACTTAAGTGTACCACTTGTTTTTAGCTGCAAATAGAAACTCGAGCCATTTTAGTAACCAAGATGGGGGACGACCATTCGACCACTACAATATTCGCGAATCCTTACGAGGTCAAAAAGAATTCGATAATAGCTGTCCTTCCCACTGCTGATTTGATGCAGAAGACATCTTTTTTCAGTTAGACCTATGCGTTACATTTCCTTAAACAGTATGATGGCAAAAAAAAAAAAAAAAAAATATTTGTGTGTGTTTAAAGACCAGTCTTTAATACAGAGTGTTTGCTTCTCTGTGATGGCAAAGCACCTCTCAAGAATTTAGCATATTTTGGATTACAGTTGTGGTGAGCTCATGTGACTGTTCATCGTTTTTTATTATTTTATCATCAACGTGCCTTTAGAAAAAATTAACGCCTTTCGTTAAATGGTAAAGAACAAATAAACAGTAATGGCCACACGACACTTCATCGGGTTGCTTGTTTCTTCTCTGGTTCAAAGTGACCTTCTTGTTTTGAAGGTAATTGTAGACTTCTATCGGTGGTTTAAACCAAAGCTGTCGAAGTAGAAGGTGGACGAACCTCCTTTATTGTAATAGGCAACCCAACGTGTTCCTTGCCCTTCCCACGAATCATGCAAGTAAACCTGTTTACTATACCACATTTAACCTGTTTGGGATGTGCAGGCAGCAGATCTTTCGAAAAAGTCCTCTAAATGTATCTATTCGCCAGTCATCTGAGCCTTTTGAATTCTCGACTGCTGAGGGGCTGATGAATACATAATTAATCTATTTATTTACTTATCTATTTACTTGTTTATCTGTTTGTTTACTTTTGTACGTATTTATTTATTTATTCTGTTTATTATGTTTATTTTTTTTTATTTATTTATTTCTATTCCTCTTCAACAGGACGGAAAGCCGACGGCTTAACAAGAGTTAAATAAATACAGGTGCAAACCTATCTACGTTTCCTTTTGGATGTATATGGCAGGCTGAGGAATTGAACTGCCTTTTAGACTCGTATGTCACACTGCCTGAGGCCGTGTCAGTATAGCTCAGTGGTAGAACCTCGGCCTTTGGTTTCAAAGGTTGTGGGGTCAATTCCCCGCTGAGGCAGTCTGACATATTAGTGCAAAAGGCAACATGAATCGGTTTGAGTCTGTATTTATTTATTCCTCTTTTAAGTTACAACTTTGACTTTTTTCCTATCCAACTTAAGGAACATTAGTCGATGGCTGACGTCGAAAGCATAACATCTAGTGTTGGCTGGTATTTGAGTTCCGAATTTAAATATAACCGATACATCGATAACACTGGATCTAAAGTCTTTCACCGTGCTTAGAACAGTCTATGGCGATTAGCAGAAAGTTTTTGGCGTAAGTCTATACATGGAAAGCAGGGCCAGTTTGCATATCTCCGCAATACTGTTTCCTAGTGTTGAGCAGATCTTGATATAGACTCGAGACGTTTCCACTGGCAAAATCCACATTGCTTTCCACGAATGGGTACCTCTCCGAGTTTAAAGTCACGTGAGCATCTGTGAAGCTGCAATTACTGAAGACTCCTGGATTTTTCTCCTGATTCGAGTGTCTACTCATCTGAAATCCAATTATTATGTATGTGGGCTTCTTGATGGAAGACATTGTTATTAACCTCCATATACAGTTAATCGAAGTGGGTAAATAGAGAAAGTCTGAGAACCAGTGTCTGAAAGCCGTGGGCACTGTGATTGCAGTGTCCACTAGACCATACAACCTATTTTTCTGGGCATTGGAAGGGGTGACGTTGGGAAGTCACCAGGACGTTTGCTCGAGAACAATCTTGACTCCACTGTCCCTGAAGATGCATTCATGTTGTCAGTCCGCTTAAAAATCAATGTTTGCCGAATACCATAAATCAGTGTTTCTCAAACCGTGGGTCGCGACCCCAGTGGGGTCGTGAAGAAGTAACCGTGGGGTCGCAAATTGGTTCTCATTACCAGTAACTGAAAAGCTGTGGTTGAGGAATGATTCGTAGTAATTTTGTAATTTTCTTTTTCGAGAAGCTATTACCTAAGCTGAATTTAGGTCCAAACAATACAGCTTATATCGAGGCTGACAGTCTAGTAATGATGCTACCATCTGTGCAGGTATAGGGAAAATATGTGCAATCTCTGGACTGGAGCACAGGCATCATAATATTAAGACAAAACGAACATAATGAAACGGACAGTGTTATTTTTTAAAATACTGCTTTCTCTATTTTAAAATTCAAATTGAGGATGCAATATTTTGCTCACACATTGAACTATCTTCAGACTCAACACTGAAACTTCAGTTCAAATCCAAGGAAATGCAAAATTCTGGACTTTGGTACAAACAGAGTATTATGCAATGATTTGTCACGACGTGCTATTGAAGCACTTATTCCATTTTTCTCGTCTTATACCATGCGCAATGGCTGTTTGCTGTGACGTCACCATGAGTTAGCCAATGACGAACGAGAACAACGACTGTTTGGCCATCTGATTGGACTAGCCCAGTCACGTGATATGCACGTCACAGCAAACAGCCATGGCGTGTGGTATAGTACCTGTACGAATCGGGGTTTTTCTATTTAGTGAGATTGATGACTATGGAAAATGAGCTAAGATTAAAATTAACAAAGTACCAAATTTGGAGCAGTTGTGCTCAGACCCAAAAAACGAGTTAACTTTTTTGTAACCCAAATATAACTACAAAGCATTAAATTTGTATTACCAGTATGAATGGGTCATGACCCGACTCCAGCAGTCAATTTTGAAAAATGGGGTCGTGATTAAAAAAAAGTTTTAGAAACACTGCCATAAGTCTCTTTGGTGTAATCTTTGAATAATCTGAAGAGGTGAGAGAGGGGGACGAGGCAAGCAAAAGAACCTTTTGGAGTGTGAGTACTGAGAAGGACGTCCCTCTTGTACTTGAAGACGGTGTTTGTACTGTCATCTACAGAACTGGCACAATTACTGTCTAGAAACTATCCCCCATTTGTGACATGAGTCTGGTTTTGCAGGCTATAGGAGAGGATTCCTTTCATGGTGCTGGCAAATCCCAGGTAACTGATCTCGTCTACGGTCTTGATCGAAAAGCGGTAGGCATTGCATTGTTCATGAGGGTGATTTTGTCAGTGGCTGCGTATGTGGACCAATCTCTTAACTTCACCAAAGCTCCCTTCACGTATAGGTAAAACTGGTGGGGTGGTTGGATAGATCCTGGTTCTGAACGACTGCTCTGAGTTCTGAGTTCACATTGTTCAAGTTTGTCCTCGCTATCAGAGTGCAAACATGGTAATTATGCTCGACAGATTCGTCCAAGCTACAAGGTTCCTGGACACTTTGTCAATTTTCTGCTGTTTCCATGTTGAAATGAGACTCTTAAAATAAATACGTATGCAGGCCTATTACACTGCCATTTGGGGCCTAAAAAACTCCAGAAATGCAATGGTTTATGGGGTGAGGACTTTAAGTGTCTTGCTTGGAATTCGTTGATAATGGCGGTGATGAGGAGGTTGGTTAATTGTTGTTGAACTTGATATCCATCATTTGTTTATTTATTATAGAATTTGCTGTTTTTCACTCTCTGAATTGTTAAAAGCCAACATGTGTTAATTTATTATAAAAAGTTTTTTATTTGATTTTGTTGTTTTTTTCTTATCTTTAAACTTTGCTCCTCAAGTGTAATCTCATGGTTATAAACAGGACAGAAAGCCAAATGGGCTCGATAAGTGTTAAATAAATACGGATGCAAACCTATTTACGTTGCCTTTTGGACTTAAATGTCAGACTGCCTGAGCGGAGATTTGCACAACGACCTTTAAAACTGACCTCAGCCATATTGTAGTCATACCACTCAGCAGTATGGCTGAGCGGTAGGACTCTGGCCTTTGGTTTCAAAGGTCGTGGGTTCGATTCCCCACTCAGGCAGTCTGACATTTAAGTCCAAAAGATAACGTAAATAGGTTTGCATATGTTTATTTAATCTCATGGCAACTGCTTCCGTCCTCAAAATGAGCAGCCGTTCGTCTTGGTCAGTTAACCCGATTCTTACAGAGCATATGTTACTGCTGGTTACTGGTAGGCATATCAAGTTGTGAGTGGATTGCACTATCTTATTTACAGGAGCATAATTAGTAAAGAAGAAGCAGGGGTCGGCACGGTTTATACATTCACATAAAAATTGAGGATGCTAGCTGGGTTCCCAAACTCATAGGTTTTTGGCTTGAAACCAAAGATTTTTCCTGGTCAAGAGAGAAAAATCCACTTTATACTTGTTGTTGGTAATGTACAACCCGCATTTCAAAGTTTTCGAGTTGCTTAAAATTTTAATGTGGGATTTGGGGGATGTGGGATGTGGTCGTTGTTGTCGTACCAAGGTCAATGACTCTTCAATACACCCATAGACGTACTTTTCGATTTCGTCTAGTTCGTAGCCTTCTGGTATTACGATCTTTGACCAGAACCTTCCACTACCAGTGCTGTCGAAAGAGTCTGACACTCCGGCTTTTACATGCAGAAGAGAGTGATAGGTTACCGGGTTCACCAGGGAAATCTCCCATTCGTAGTAGGTTTGTAGACGGTTTTGAAAGGTTGTGGTAAAGTCCTTGGCTTACGAATACAAAAAGGCCTACTAGGTAAATAAAGAAAACTGAATTAAGTAAAGATCAAACTAATAAATAATTACAGTATACAGTTCAATATAGTTTGTACATGAGTGTGTTGAGTAATTCAACACAGTACAATTTAATTATAATAATAATAAGACAGCTTACCAGAAATATATTCTTAATACAGGGTCACCCATAAAAAAATGCACAACCTGAAAAGTCTACTTTTTTCGTAGTTGTTTAAAAGAAAAAAAGAAAAATGTAAAATCATAGTACGAGTCCGAAAAAATGGTCCTGCTTTCAAAGTTTTTGAAAAAAAAAGAAAACTTATTAACTTTCCTTTTGTGCAGTTACTATGACCATAGCAAAAGTAGGCAACGTTCAAGGTTTATGAATAACAGCATGGCTACACTGAAGGAAAGTTGATGATTTTGAAAATGGATCCCATTTTTTAAAACTCAGAATTGGATTTTGGATCTAGAAAATGAGACCATTCCACTTTTTTAAAGAACTTTAATAGAAAAAAAAGTTGCACAAACTCCTTCAGTGATAGAAAGGGTGCCGCATTTCCTTGATTAAGCACCCGTGAGCTGTTGAAAATAAATGAAATCTGGTTTCGGGTAGCATGAGGTAGCATTGGGTAAAATTCGGCAGCACGGGAATTTTATAACCTATGTCTACATTATTGTTCTCACTTGTCATTTCAAGCTGTTTGCAATGTTGGCTCCATTGCCGCCATCCTTGCCTAGGGTACGGTTTTATTTCTCTCAGTTAACCTTGTGTTCGAAATGGTTTTGTTTTGAACCTTTTGTGATCCTTTCACTGAAAAGATGTAAAGCCTCACCAACAATTTTTAACTTTAGAATTGAAGAAACAAGATAACGCTTTTAAGGCATTGTCATTGTCCCTTTCATTGCTGGGCTAATGGTACCTACCATAGATTAGAAAGTTAACTAGATATACCGTCTTACTTCTTCCCATCCTACGCGGAGCTCTGGCGGTAGTTGCGGCTACTAATATCTCTGCTAATGCTTTGCCTCCGTCCTGCTTCAAAGGCAAAAGCATTAGCAGATGTATTAGTAGCCGCAACTACCGCCAGAGCTCCGCGTAGGACGGGAAGAAGTAAGACGGTATATCTAGTTAACTTTCTAATCTATGTACCTACTGAAGAGAGGGAGGGGAAGGAGCATGCATATGCCTCTCCTGTTTGACAGCTTGAACTGGGGAGGGGACACACAAAAATATCACTTACGAATTTGTAAACAATATGCATTTTTTTATGAGGAAGCATAAAATGATACGTTGCCCCCAAAAAAATTTCAGCTACTGCCCTGCGTGTGCCCTGCCCACTTAAAACACAGGAAAAATCAACACCAATGAGGAAAAGCGAGCTTATTAATTAGAACAGGAGACAAGGGTATCGACTGTCAGGGTGTCGCAGTCGAGTAGTCATGGTGTTTGTCTCTAAACGTAGACGATCACATTACCGACCTACCTACACTTCACAAACGACCCCTCTATTATTACAGTACCGTATTTCCTCAATGCAGCACCCGGCTTTGGAAAAAAGTCGAATCTCGAATAAGCGCTCGTGGTTTGGCAATAGTGAAAATAAAAAACCGCCGGGTTTCCAATACGTGCCGGTTTGGTTTTGTTGAAAATAAAAAGTCCCAGGCCAATTTCAGACTGCGTGTTTGACCATCCATGAAAAATGTATGTGATTTCTGGCGTCAAGCAAAAAGTCACGTTTCGTACAGCTAATAGGACAAGGTTTGTTTTACAGCACGCAACTTTCACAATGTGTGTGTCTCGACCAGCAATTAACAAAGGGTAGTTAAGTGATCACTCTCGAAAATATGAGCATCAGGACGCGCGCCTGATTTTGAATTAGCGCATGGTTTTGTTTGTTGCAGAAATAACAAACGCCGAATGCCAATGAGCCTAATCAAGGGACAATGGAACATTCCATCTACCACTGAAGGAGTCTAAACTTTTTTCTTAAGTTTTTTAAAACTAAACCATGGAAAAGTTAAGAATTTTCCTTTTTTTTAATTTAAAAAATAGGACCACTTTTTCGGACTCGATTTTGGACTTTTTTCTTTAAAGAACCAACAAAGAAAAAAGTTACGCCATAAATTGCAGGTTGTGCGTTTCTTGCGGGACACTCCATATTAAGAATATATTTCTAGTAAGCTGTTTTATTGAAGAGAAACAACAATTGCAGTAGGACGCCCACACACTGCAGTCCTTGGATATCGAGTTGGGTGTTCCTTCAAAGCTGTTTTTATTATTATTATTGTTTACTCTATTGTGTTAGTCAAAACACGCATACATAATCTCTATTCGTACACTGCACACACATTATTTTGACCATTATCTATTTCAGTTTTAATTTTCTGTATAGCGAAAGCTGGGACGATTGTAACAACGGCTTTGTCCGTCCAGCCGTCCGTCGCATTTTTCAGTGGTTGCCAAGGGGACTGTAAATAAACCCGGCAAATTAAAACATTGTTGCTTCTTTATAGCTATTAGGGTTTCTCGATGTATTTCAATGAAATAACAGTTGACTGTCGCATTTAACCACTACAGGAGGGCACACAACCGTTAAAAATAAATAAATAAAAAGATTTCGTTAACGACACACATTAAGTCTCGACACCGTGTTGCATGAATGAACAGACCTACTCTCAAACACAGTCCTCCGTTAGCTGCCACTCACGAAATTAAAACTGCAGGTGAAAATTAGGCCTAAAACTGATAATTATGCCTAAAATTTAAAACTAGGCCTAATTGCTAACAAACTTATAATCAGCAATTGTGATGGTTATTACTTTTAGGTTATATAATGGAGATCACTGTTGCAGTGCATAGTCGAGGCGTTAGCCACAACGTTTTCGTTGAAAAACTGGCAGAAATGGCGGAAGTGTACAAAGCTTGTTGCGACTAGGTAGTTGCTGCAGCCGCTTATTGTAATTTATACCACTGATGTGACGTCACGCTAACTCAACGCTACGCTAAATTTCTGTAGGTTAAATCCCGATAACCGTGACCGGAAGTGTATGTCATCGCAAAAAGTATGGGTTACCAAGTTATCCCATACTTTTGCCGATGACCCACACTTTTGACAATTCCTGATCATGAGACTGGGAACGCCGACACCAACAACCAAATACAGCGTGCAAAAAAAGTGACGCAGTGAAAATGTCCTAAAGTAATTATTTTACTTGCTGGAATTTCCTATTCTCTCACATGTCTGGCCCATAGCTCAGATTATTCACTCTCCACAACTTCCCCGCCCCTCCCGCCACAAACTAAATTGGAATGACCTTCATTCATACCGATACCCTATTACCGTATTTTTAAACAATTCTCAAACTACAAACTCACAAAATGAATTACATACCTTGCCAGAATGTCTCAGCACAATGTCATTCCATCCTTGCTACCTCTTATTGAAGTGCTTTCACGTGAACAGCTTCGAAAACACGAGCGAGCTTACTAGCGTGACATCTGGCTAAAGGATGCGTGTCTCCTTCCCACCCACTCCCCGCGGGCGCCAGAGGTGTGACCCAAGGGACTCGTCCGTCTACCACCTACTCCCCCCCCCCCTCCATAAACAAAAATGGAATGACGTTCATTCACAGCGACATACTGATTGATTACCGTGTTTCTTGAAGCAATTGCACAAAACACAAAACCATTTTAATTAAATAAGAGTTAGCTTGATATCCCAACTGTGGTATAAGTCATTTATTGACGTGGCATTGAGCGGTTATAGATTTTTAACCCACGGCTGCGATTATTGTACCGGTTCTTGTATGCAAATAGGTCTCAGGCTCCGCCTCGACCTATTTGCATAATTGAGCCGGGCCAATAATTGCAGCCTTGGGTTAAAAATCGATAACCGCTCGATTCTCACCAATAACTATTACTTAACTTGTTTTATTTATTTTACTACATTTGAGACCTATTTATATTTGTAAGCTATTATTTTCTAATGATGTACGTATTTGAAATGTATTGTATGTACAATACCTTTTAATTACGATTCCTGTTGTGTGTACATTACATACCAGTCCTCATAGGGCTTCATTCCTTATGCTTAGTACATGTAATAAAGCATTTTTAAATGTGCTAATTAATAATATTATTATTGTTATTATTGTTTACTAAGAAGACGCAAGTTATCAGATGATACGAACTACCACCCTTCTCATATTAACTAGCAGTCGTTTTGTTTCAATTCACTTCACAAATAGAATTAGGCCAACCAATACTTTTAAATATTTTTTTAATTTAAACTTCCTACGTACTCTACTATATTTATTTTTTTGTCATTACTTTCTTTAAATACTTTCTAGGACTCATGCCCGTTGTTGCAGGCAGGAACAATGCATTTATTCAGAATACTTTCGACAAAACACATAGGATCGGCAGCAATCTGCCACTAAAAATAATGCTAGCGTAGCAAATACGACCACCGGTGTTGGTGACGTATGCCCTCCGCGATAATCCGGGCATAAGTGAACGTAACAATGGATACGCGACCACCATTAGGTGATGGAGGGCAATCTGCACCATGTTTCCAGAAGGAAAGCTACTAGCAATATCAACATCACCATCAGCGGGGAATTTCCTAACCCTTAACCAAGTATAAGTAAACCATGACACAGTTTTCGACATAGAAAAAAAAACGTGCCTGTACGTATTAAAAAAAACCATGCCCAATCATAAGTATTAAACAAAAGTATTAAGAAACATAAATGTGATTGTGTCAATCCATTCTAGCTTGATTCCAAAATAACCCTTCGGCAAACAAGGGAAATAAGAAATTGCCCCATCAGACAACAACAAACTATTGCAACAATAGTTTAAACTGGTATTCTTTAAGCATTGTTGCTTGATTTCGAAGCTTTCCTTCAGCGGATAAGGGAAATGAGAATTTTATCCTTCATCCCACAACTTTCCTAGCTACGTTGTTGACAATACTCACTAGAGAGTTATGCCAAAACCTAGTGCTTCTGGCAGTGCTTCTGCTATTATTGGCAGTGCTTCTTGTAACAACGGTGCATTGTTTGAAATTCACGATGAGGACCATACACGTGTGGTATAATGTAGGATAATATCAGGAAAATACATTTTAAGCAACGCGACGGCTGTATTTTTTTTATCAGTTTTTCCAGTCGTCACCCATGACAATTAGTCTCGTTTGTTCACTGGCCCAATATAAACATTTAACACCCAATTATGTAGGGCTCATTATGTTTTCAAAACGCCGTAATTCCTGTACATCAACTGGCTGCTGTTTGTTAAAAAACGAAAATCTTTCAACTGGCTCAGCTTTACCACTGGGATTCAACACAAAATACGTTTAGGTCGGCAGACGAAAACACACGCACACACACACACACACCAACAACAAACAAACGAAATAAATAACGATTTTCTTCCCCACGGGCCTACACACATTTTATGACTAGCATCACCTTCTGTCAACGGTATTCGTCAATCCCTTACAAGAATACTTTTCGTTCAGTCGACAACCAATATTCGTGTTGACCGACAAGGGAAAAGAATTCTATGGCAAACCTGATCAATGAACAGTATCGCTCAAAGAACCAAGTCTCCAGCAGTATTTAAAGAAAATTCCACAGTTTAGTATTATTTTTGCACGAGCAACGGTTTTTATCCGTCCACTATCCCCCGTCCCCCCTAACCCTTTCTGGCAATACGAAAATGGTGTTTTTATTAAGTTTTATCTAGAGGACTGCCGGCCTACAGAGCAAATGGGACAGTCCAATTCTGCACCCACATTATGAAATTCAGATAGTCTTTGCATTTAGGCGAAGTCTAACTATGTCAGGGCCATAGCATCCGTCTCTACTTGCTCCCATGGTTAGTCTTCACCCATCGTTATTTATTTAGGATCATAAATAACCTGTCCCATTCTGGCCAGGTAGACCTCTACCCGTACGCTTTCATGAAGTTACAAAGTCACCAAAGCGATTGCATCTTCTCTTCCTGGCCAGTGAATGCGATAATACGTGACACCAGTGTTGGTTTTGTAAAATGTGGTAACTGGGAATAGTGATTTAATTCACCATTTTTTTTCAAAGCCGAAATCGAGTTTTGATTGTTCAGAGAAAATTAGGCCCAATTTTAAATTTTACAAAACTTTAGGTAAATATTTTTGAAGTTTCAAATACACCTACTGTATGCCCATGGGCAGATGCACAAGTTTGTGCATTGGTGAAAATTAGACCCTGTTTTAGAATTCACAAAACTTTCCATCTGCTGGATGATGGTTGCCGGAAGGGTTGTGAACCACTGACACCACACTATTGCGCAGGGAAAGGTAGGGAGAAGGGGGGGGGGGGGGGGGTTTCCTATTTAAAGGTATCTTTTAAGAAAGTGGGTGAGATCCTCAGTGAGCAGCTGCCGACGGAACCCACTCTCTGAGTCCATTCACACCAGTCCTTGAGCGAAGAGCATTCCAAACCGTGACAACACGAACCGCAAAAAAATTCTTCTGCGGTCAAGACGCGATTTCTGGACATTAAGTTTCCACGGGTGGCCCCGAGTATTGTGGATAGATAGGGCCAAGTCAAAAAAGGGGAGGTCCACTGAGATAAGATTACGCAGAATTTTGTAAGTTAATATTAAATCAAATCTCAAGCTCCGTTTCTCAATTTCGGTCAATATTTTTTTAAAGTTCTAAATACACCTACAGTAGACGCACGGGTTTCTGCATTGCTGCTGGGATTCCAACTATCTCATCATGAGAAACCAACGATAAGGCATCAGTGCGCGTGTAATGAATTTGTCAAAGAATATGCTTTCCTAAAGAAGAACAGTTAGTTGAGCTGTTCCACTGTTTGCTCAAAACAGCGGTAATTGTGGAAAGAAGACAAATCAGTAAAGAAAACTTATGTTAGAACGATGTAAAGTATGGTAATAAAACTCTCACAGCCAAGTTTTGCAACATAGCGCCACAACAAAATGCTACATTTATTTATCTGATAGTTTTACATCCTCAGAGGCAGCCAACATCCTCATTCCTCGCTGCTCCTAGGATGACGTGCTGCCCCTTTAGACCTAAAACTTACCAGATAAAGTCCTATCCACGGACAATTGTTGCAAAAGTATGGATGTAATTGCTTTGTATGAATTGCTTTGTATAAATACGAACCTCTTTGCTGCTCGGCCATTTTTCTCAGGCTATGCTATAATGTATCTTCGTTATCACAGTTTGAATTTCCTGACCTGTAATTAGGAAGAACGATGTTGAAATGATTAAAAAAAAAATAGGGTCACTTAAAAAAGAAAGAGATGATTTTGACAGGTCCTGAGCTGGGCTAGGCAGGAAAAAACAGCACTGAAACACAACCTTGGCTGAGTCCTTTCTAGGGAGTTGTAAAACTTTGCACTGAAAACGAAATCATGGACGAACTAGATTATTCAGAACTGTTTGCTGAATTAGCTAAGCAAAAAGACCATACAATTTCCTTACTGACTGTGTTTACTGAGGGTGTTCACTTAAAAGTGTTTTTGCCCTATTTAACCCCATTTTTCCCTACTTAAATCTATTTTGCCCTATTCACCCCTGGTTTAAACCTATTTAACCATAATCAGGGGAACGGATTAGCTGACGTGCAGAGCCACAACTACTGAATAACCCCTTCCACACCATGTCGTTGGTTGCGCCTACGCAAGAAGGCAGATTAACTTAATTCAGGCTACAAAAAGCGAGCGTCGCGAGGACACCGAATGTTTTGATGCGCTTCCAGCCAAAACCATAGCTTCAGAAATTGAGAAAGACAATTTTGCGAGGTATTCCTAATTGGAAATTCCTACGCTCTTTTAGACACCACAATTGACTGAGCTCGATGCATCCCAGCGCTCTTCTCTTCCCGAAAATTCCAGGGATGGTTGCAGTCTGGCTCGAATTGGGCACCTGAGGCATATGAGATAGTCGTGGTAACCATCAGTACTTTGCCCCATCGTCATGAGTAAAGTTAGCCGAGTTGTTAGAGGATTGATCTCTCAGCCAAGCTAGATCGAATAACATCACTGACCTGCGTACATTAGGACTTTCAAAAAAAACCTCTCTGGGAGTTCATGTGGAGTGAAGGAGTAAAAGCAACCTGAATTTGAAAAGTTGCATGTGCGAGATGTTTTTATTTTAGGTTGAGGGGTCCGGTTTCCAGTAGAATGTCTTCCAAAAATATTAACGGCATGGTGTGAAGTTTGTTTAGCATAAACATACCATCGCAGCAGTTTAAAAGGGTCTGGTATCTCATCACTTGTACGTTTTCCCTGTACAGTAAGTAAAATGGTCCACCAGTTTTACTGGGTAGAAGTCACCAAACCCGTTGGCCAGATTTTCATCCCTTCTCACCGAATGAGCTCGACCAAGTAAAGCTTACTAACACTAACCTAATACTGGAGACATTTTCCAACATGTCACATGTGTTCTGCGGTCTCTCGGGTGCCTTCGAAAAATCAACCCGGTTTGGGTTAAGCTAAAGTCACTTAGGTTTTATCGTCACATGGCAGACATCGTCGTCGTATTGACGCTCGTTCACGTGACATCAATAAACTATAAGCCAGTATGACTTGGAACACAACGCAGTAGTTTTTTTTACGCACTTGCTATTAAGAAACGTTGAGCTTTATAGTGTCCGCGGCCTATCTTGAGTTCTCCGCAGAACGAACACAGTTAATCGATTGTACGTTTTTAGCAGCAGAGTACCTTGTTGATATCCAAGATGGTTACAAAAACAATGGCGGCCATCGATTAAAGCTGCCCCCTCCAGGAAAACGTAGCCGCTCGTAAAATACTCGCAGGTCTCAAGATGCGCCGTGCACCCAATAATGACGGTTTTCTGAAGCCTGTTTGTTGAATCGTATAGCAACGAAATGAACTCTACCACATTACATAATAAATTCATGCAAATAAATCAAACGGATCCATCTTATTTTTTATTAGAAGATGGTCAACATTTTTCCAAAGTTTATCACCCTGTCCCGCCAGGTATCATCACTAACCTACCTCGGTGAGCTTGGTTTGCTTGCCCACTCCGGTTACTGCCTGGGGCTTAATTTGAGTACTGTGTAGTCAGGCAATCGTCTAAAAATCATGCTAGACCAAGGAATTATGACTGAGAAATCCCACCCGGTCTAAGCGGTTTCACATTTAACAGGGCGATCCTCGTGACCCACCCAAGTTTTGAACACCGCCCAAGTTTTGAAGACACCCAAGTTTT
>JAHWFP010058142.1:0-11959 GCA_023313725.1 Lithobius niger
CCATTAATACTAAATGATGTCCGCGAATTTAACCATTTACGAAAATTACTTTTATTTATTGGTTAATGCGATAACAGATTTTCTCTGGCACGCATGGGTTCCACTTTCCTTTATTACATTAAAATTTCACATTTTAATTTAAATGCACTTGCCCACCTGATGTAGGTAATTATGATGCCTTTTTTTGTGAATCTGAAATAGAATATGATCCCCCATAACATATTTACACTCCTAGCGTTAGAACGGAGAAGCAATGCCTATTTAATATTCATTGCTAAACATTGAGTTTTGTAAAGTCACATTTACAGAATGCGTCAGAATAGGAAACTTTCTGTGAATTATTTTAAAGACTAATGAATATACTGAGCCTGGGCGAAGAAGCGAGCTGACCCTTTTCGTGCTTTGTTTTCTTGTTGAAAGAAGCGCATTACCTGGTCTGTGCTTTCCGTTAACAAAGGTTATATGCGTGGGGCCCAATGCCTTGTCTATACTTGCCGTTAACAGTGATTGTACTAGCAGGACCCGTGCATGCTGCACGGTGGTAGCCTCTCCCGGTTTGTATTCTTAGGACAGTAAATCACGTTTGCAATATTTCATTATTAGACTGATACTTTAATTTTACTCGTCCACAACGCGATCTGGTGAGAACCTGACCTATCCTCCTTCGTGCACTGACAAGTGAATATCTCGCCTGATGTAAATGTTATGTAAATGTATGTAAGACTTACTCCCTCTTCGTCCCTCCCCTTCCTACTTTTGCCCGCCTTCCCCTTTCCCCCACTTCTCTTCACCCCTCCTTTTTCCCTCGTCCTCTACCGCCCCTTCCCCCTCCCCTCCCTTGTCACAAACTTCCCGAGTTTGTTCAATGAAACAGTATTAATGGGACTTTTCCTCTGATATTTTGGAAGTGTTAACGGGACTGCTATCTCTTCTCTCCTCACCACTCGTCCCTCCCCTTCCGCTCTTCTCCCCTCCTATTTCTCCCAACCCCTTTACTCCCTCCTCTTCCTTTGGGCAGGGTGGAGAAGGTGATACGACGACACCGACACGGCGACACGGCACAACGACACGACGACACGACACCACGACACGGGACGATACAAATTAGATTAAAATTGTTTTACATTTTTTAAAATTTAAATTAATTTTTTTTAATTTATTATAATTATAAATTATAAATAATTAGTTATTATAATTATTTAATTATAATTGTATTAGTTTTTATAGTTGTAATTATCATTAATGAGTAAAATGTATATGAAAGAGTAATAAAGGGTAAAGACCAAAAGGTTACAAAAAGGTACATAAAGTACGAAAGGATACAAAAGGGGAAAAAATGAGTACAAAAGAGCAGGAAAGGATACGAAAGGGTATAAAAGGGTGCATAAGGGTAGAAAGAGCACAAACCGTATGAATGGGATATAAGGGCACGAAAGAGAACAAAAGGACGTATATGAGTATGAAAGTGTATAAATGGGTACATTAGGATAGAAACGGTACAAATGGGTACGAAAATGTATGAAAGAGTACATAAGGGTAAGGAAGGGCACGAAAGGTTAAAAGTGTACAAAAAGGTACAAAAGGTACATAAGGGTAGAAAGGGTACGTAAGTGAATAAAGGGTACAATAGGGTACAAAAAGTATGAAAGGGTACGAAAAGGTACAAAAGGGTAAAAAGAGTACAAAAGGCAAGAAAGGATATGAAATGGTGCAAAAGAGTACATAATGGTTCAAAAGGGTGTATATGGTACGAAAGCGTAATAAGGGTACGAAAGGGTACAAAAAGATATAAAAGGTTACGAAAGGGTGCAAAAAGATACAAAAGGTTACAAAAGCATGATAAAAGGGTACATAGGTTACTATAAGGCTACGAAAGGGTACAAAAGAAAACATAATAGTTCGAAAGTGTACTAACGAAACTGGTACATAAGGATAGGAGGGGTACGAAAAGATACAAAAGAATACGAATGAGTACAGAAAAATATGGAAGGGTACGTAAAGGTACAAAAGCGTAAAAAAATAGTACAAAAGGGCAGGAAATGGTACATAAGGGTTCAAAACTGTTTGTATTGTGTTGTGAATTTGTCCTTTCCTCAGGAAGTAGGATGTGTTACTTCTAGGCTGTTTCCAACTTCCGCAGTATTTAGCGCGTCAATTGGACGATAAGTCTGTTCTCCTGTCTGGGATCTTTATATTTCAGCAGGAGGTACAGATGTATGATAAGATCTAGATTTGGGGATAAGATCTAGATTTGGGTAATGTGTGGCATAGTGGGAAGTTCGAGCGGAGTCAAAACTAGTTCCGTGGACGATGTTGCCAATATGTAGGCCTATTTCTTCTTTCTCGCCATCTGTTTTATCATCAATCATCTCCTCGTATTTCAATTCCTCACGATGGGACTAACAGTGCTGGGGGGGGGGGGTTCGACTACAGATTTAAGAACTTCCACGTAATAAGTTTTTAAATGATGTAAAGGTTAATGGAAATGTTTAGTCACGAATGGCTGCAGCTAGGCCTAAACAGAGGGCTTTACCAAAACCCGATGCTTTTGATGAAACTAAAAGTCTACCTGTACAGAGATAAGTAAAGAAATAGCTATGAAATGAAATTGTACCTTCTGCTTAATTTTTAGGCTATGCCACAACTGTAAAACTTAAATTTTTGGTTTTATTATGTATGTGCAACGAAGGTTAAATAAAACCCGAAATGAAATTGTTTCAATATCAGTATTATAACATAATGCTGTGTAAATTAGTATGCGTAACCTGTGAACTTTGAGGGCTATTTATTGTACTTTTAAATTACAATAATAAATTATTGTAAGTTTTAATATAATGTCCTGCAAGTTGTTTTGTTGAGACTGATTTGGATCCTGGCAAAAAGTAAGAAATCAGCCTACCTGTTTTCCGTATAGGCTACCACTGTACTAATTTCAGGCCAGTTTCTACTTTAAATGATGAGAACACTGCATTATAAGCAACGACCTAAGCTGTAACGTTCTCAGCAGCTTACACTGCCTCAATGATAGTAGAATTAATCATATCTTGGAGGTCCATTTCGGCGTGTAACCAAAGTCTGCTAGTCTTTAATCTAGGATAGATAAACAAATCTATCCTAGATTTGTTTATCAACAAGCCCAAGGCCCATATCAGAACAAAGGTACCAACAGTGAGACAACAACAGATGTTGCCACCATTGGTGTAGGGCCACCTACGCTCTTCCGTTTGCTGTTAACACCCCTGGGAGGCAAACCCAAAGAGGAACGTGGTTCGTATTGTATTGCAGCTGTGCTTTTAATTTCATATGTAGAGGCAAACAAATGTTTTCCCATCCTATGGGCTATTTCACAAGGGGATCGACAGACTGACTTTTAGATTGTATTGTCTTTACAGTGCGCATAGTTATTGGCAAGGAATGCCCTTTCTTCCCGAATCCCTCAAAAACGAGGCATAAAACTCGGCAAGAACGCCTCACTGACAAAACGGATTTTATTTTAGAAATCCGAACGGATGTCTTTTACCGAAGTCTTTTCAATCCAACATGTACAACAGCATTAGTGCAAACGGGAGTGATCACATTGAAAACGTCTCCTCTAGAGAAACAAACGTTATATTTGTTATTGAAATGTTAGGGATATCACAAACAATATTTGTGGTAATTTGTGGCTTCTCGTCACTGCAGGTAACAAAGCATCGGTACGATTTCTCTTACCATATTGAAACGTGGCTAACTGATCAAACTGATAAACACTACTTTTGTATATAAATAATTACACGTTTATCACATTCAACAGAAAAGAATGATGGTAGCGATGGGATATTCGTTAAATTCAAAATTAGATATATTCTACTTTTTCATCTGTATGAAAAGGATGATTAGATCAGTTGTTTGTCAGTAAGTGCAGTAGCCCTTGCTGTAAGGTTTGATTCGTCTCCCATGTTAAAGCATTATGATGCTTAATACCTTCTCGTTTTTAAATATTTGTAACTGAAAGCATACCAGAATGTATTAAAATCCACCGGAACAGGATCGGAAAACCTGATCTGGAATCGCGCGGAACTAGTGCTTGCTTCTTCTTGTTCAGACACTTTTAAACAACGCTTTCACCACGCTAAATTATTTGCTCGATAAAGATGGTCTTACCCACTTTAACAGATTTGGCTGTACAGACTGCTATTATAAAGCGCTAGACATTTAGTTGTTCCAGGGCACGAACTCGTATACGACCAGATTTATTGTTGTATTCATTGTTTTTGATTGTCGTTAACCAAGAACGGCATCCGTGTGGCATTTGCCCAAAATTCCCCAAGTCCTGCCATCTAACAACTCTTCTACTACTTGAAGCAACGTGAAGAAGAATCATCTGTATCGTTAAAAAGTACCATGCGCGTGGGTGCTTGTTTGCACCCGTCTTCTTCAGAATACAACACCCACCTATTGTGTGCGCGGCGTATCTTGAGTCCTGTAAGTATTTTACGAGCGGCTAAGTCTTCCTGGAGGAGCGGCTTTAATCGACGGCCGCCATTGTTTTTGTAACCATTTTGGATATCAACAAGGCACTCTGCTACCAAAAACGTACAATCGATTATCTGTGTTCGTTCTGCAGCGAACTCAAGATAGGCCGCGCACACTTTAAGCTTGTTCGTGATCCTTTTCTGTTCCAGAATAAGCCACGCACTAAACAGCTTTTCTTTTGTCATCTTGGTTTAGGTTAATATAACTTTAAACATGAAAAGAGTTTATTTATGTATTCTGCTTGAGATTAAAGGGGGATTGCCACTCAATAACCAGCTGCAGCACCTATAGCAATTTGCCGCTGTCTACTTTTGTTTAGCCCTTACTTTTAACAGGCGAAGAAACACACAACTAAATTTCTTTTTACACAACAAACAATCCACGTGCCTCTTTAATTATTGAGTGTAAAGTTGGTGCGCCCACGTGCACCAGGAAGCAAGCGGTAAAGTTAGGCCTAAAGACATCACGAGCGCTTTTTTTCTACATACCGACCATTTTGAAACGGAGTTTTTAAACCGCTGTAATGGCGTCATCGAGTGACAGTAATATCGTTGACCTTGACTACTTGCTCTCTAGTGCACGTGGACGCACCAAATTTACATTTAATAATTAAGGAGGCACGTGGCTAGTTTGTTGTGTAAAAAGAAATTTCTTTGGGCATTCTTTCGCTTGAACTAAATAATGGTAGACAGTGCTCGATGCTGCAGGCTGTCATTCGGCACCTTCATTGTTGCAAACCGAACTTTTGTTGTGGATGTGTTGTACAGGATCCGAGTGGAAATAATAATAATGAAATGTAACATATTTTGCAAAATTGTGGACGAGAAGCATAGTTACACATTAGGGGATGTTAATATTGATGTAAACAGATGCAGTTTTGAAGTAAATATGAAGTGTTGAAGAAAAATTTGAAGTGTTGGTAAATATTTTTAATGACTAGCTCTCGGAAAGTTTCATTTCTGAATTACAGCAGGTTTGGTAAGAGAACTCATGCAGGAGTTATAATACCATCCCTTAACGATGATCATTATCCTGTTTACGTTTTACCGGAACAAATGCAGCTATACACGAAAGGGACTTCTGGAAACGAAATACTAACTACTAAAGGGAGAAAAATTTTAAGAAACGCGGAAATCATGAAAAAATTAAACGTAACTTAAAATTAAATTTAACTTTTACAACGGATAAAAACCACAAATTTCTCCCCTCAAAAGAGGCAGAAATGGCAGCCGAAAAGCAACGACCCACCTGCTCCGTTGAGATGCCACGTCGCAGGCAAGGTGTATGCAAATTGGGGTCACGTGTTTCAAAGGTGCGATGCATTCGTTATGTGGGTTTTTTAATATGCCTGGCAAAAGAGTCGAGTGTAAGTGTTTTAATTACAGGAAAATATTCTTTTACAAATTTATTATCTGGCACTAAGTGGTTATGTACAGGTGATGTATGTGTATGGATGACAAGCGTTTCTAGATTAATTCGTACCCTGGTGTATTTTTCTCGAAACAAGATTTGGACCTTGTCCAAGTCGGGGGTGTGGCCTGTTGCGTATTTGTCTGGCGACTTGCCTGTTGAAAGGCAGTGTTGCACTAAAGAATTTGATTCGACTTTTAATTTGAAGTTTGATTTATGGGATGCCATACATTCCTTAAGTTTTTGAAGGAATTGTCTGTCCTACATGTGTAGCAGTACAGGCTGGCTCCGTACAGGGAATTCGATAAACAGTATTGCGTGTTGAAAACATGTCGTCTGATTTGTTATTGTGTTTATTTTCATGGTGCATGGTCAGCTGCTTAATATTTTGGTGGCTGTTTGAAACAAGTCGGATGTTATTGATGTTAAGTTTCTTCTTAAGGACTTCAGAGATGCCTTTGAAGTAAGGCAGAGCAATGAAACTCGTAGGGGGGAGGGGGGGGGCGTTTTGGGGGTCAAAGTCTTTGAAATTAATTTTTTAACGCACCCGAGTGGGAACCCATTCTCAACATACTTTTGCAAGATTCATGCTGCAATAAGTCAGCATTACTGGTGTGTGAGACAACACGTTTAACTTCATTTATTACTACATTACTTTTGTAGTGGGCATCAACATAGGAGTTGTAATGCAGGGTGCGAGTCGACTGCATACTTTTTCTGAAGTGCGTGAATTCGATTAGGCTATTATCGTTAATAATGACGTTTACAGCAAAAAATGGGATGGCATTGTTTTTAGAGGACTCCATAGTGTAAGTGAGTGATTTAGTGATGCTGTTGAGAAAATCGAGGATTAATAACTTAAGTTGTGTTGGTAGAAGTGCTAAACTATCGTCGATGTATCGCTTGTAATATTTAATTTGTGGAAATTATTCAACCAATTTATTGTCGACTACATTCAGGACTATGTCACAAAAGAAAGTTGAAAGTGGGTTTCCCATCGGTACGCCATTGATTTGTTGGTTATATTTGCCTCCATATTCAAAGAAGGTGGTTTCAAAAATGACTTTTACTGCACTGATGAAAGTATCATTATCCCACCCAAGCTTGAGGAGCGAGGGGGGGGGGAGGGTTCGTTTGTTAATTTGTTTGTTAATTCATTCGTTTGTTAATGAAAGGCCAAGAACGGAACACTCCCGAAATAAAAAAAAAATTAATTAAAAACAAAATTAAATTAAATTGTGGGGTAGAACGTACAGGATGTTACACCGTCTAACAGATAAGATAAGCCAGACGTAATCTCCACAAGTAATCAAATCAGCTAATTGTAGTAAAAACCTGAATTGCTTTTCGGCTGCCATTTCTGCCTATTTTGAAGGGAGAAATTGGTGGTTTTTATCCGTTTTAAATGACTATTTATGCTTTTAATGTACGATGACTTAGTGGGTTTTGCCATGCTTTAATTTTATTGCTAACCTGAAGATGAAAATTGATAATTTTCGAAACGTTGTTTGTATTTTTATGTAGCACTGCTTGGTTTGCCTTCATACAATCTGTTACCGTGCTTTTTACTCCATTACACGATAACGGCACGGATATAACGTACAATTTGTTTTAATTAAAGGGTATGGATACGGATATGCAGCAAAAGGTTACCAAACCAATAGAGATGAAAGGCCAAGAACGGAACACTCCCGAAATAAAGAAAGAAATTAATTAAAAACAAAATAAAATAAAATTGTGGGGTAGAACGTGGAGGATGTTACACCGTCTAACAGATAAGGTTTGCCAGACGTAATCTCCACAAGTAATCAAATTAGCTAATTGCGGTAAAAACCTAAATTACTTCAGTGTGGAAGTCGAATGTTCCATTATGGGGTTTCAAAAAAAAAAGGTACTTTTTTATCATTCACCTGGCAGAACTCGCTTCCCTAAGCACGTTTTATCAGTAGTAATATCACAAAAGCATAGTTTTTTTTCGATAAATTTTCTCAATCACGAGTTGCATTCCGAAACTGAAAAAATACCGAGTGCCTGCGCAAGGTATTTTTATCAGCTTGGGAATGTAATGAGTGGTTGAGAAAAGGTATAGATACTTAAAACTACGCTCAAGTTGTATTTGTAATGAGAATATACCGTCTCCTTTAAACATCATTTAAACTTGCATAACACGGCAGTGGCTTCTCGCTTGAATTTACAATTCCTGTGTGCACGAAATGACGAAAGTGTACAAATTGTTGCCAAATACAGTTAATTGGTGCGTTTCGTGTTTATAGGAATGGTATTTTCTACTCCCGCTTTCATAAATAGAGTAGTTTTGTTTCCCTAACGATCTGTCGCAAATTTGCCGAAACCAAAAGTAACTCGCCATGAAAGCAGACAACTTATAGGACGAAGTAGCTTGTCAGAGCGCTTCAATCAAAGTAAATACGGTACGTGTTTTATTTTTAACGAAAATCTTGTTTATTATATTTAAACTATAGTACAAACCGTAACAATACTAAGTCTTACGACATTTATTATTAATTTATGTTGTACTATTAACGGGTAATTCAAGTACCACCTTAATATTTACATACTGGTGTTTGCTTTTATCGCATGCTACACTTCGCATAGTAGGGGCGATAGAGCTAATGAGAGTGGCCTGTCACGCGCTTAGGCTGCCTGTTTTCCGTTACCATGGTCTCCAGAGATAAAGCGTACATCGCCGGGAACACAATTATGTGTCATTTGTCTATCAGGTACGTCGTATAAGTTTAGAAATTGGTTTAGGCCTACCAAATGGAGTTCGTTCAAACTTTCGTTATACTACGGAAAACGGGATATTAGGCGAGTCGATCGTAAATACCAAGATGGAGGTATGAGGCTGACAGTTTAATCTGATAAAATATCGTGTGGTCGTTTAATCGGTGATAAGGAAGCGTGATTGGCTGGCCGTTTATTGGCTTTCCATTGGTTAATTGTGTTATAAAATTATGAAGGTATTCTCAAAAGGAAATGTTGGTATTGTGTACCCAAGGACATTTACAGGACCTTACATTTAGTTGTGTGTGTGGGGAGGGGGAGGGTTTCGAGAAAATGACTCCAATGCTTAATATGTGTTGATACCTTCGTGGAAACGTATTTTAATTGTGAACAATGTTTTCCCTAAACCAATGCTCCTTTCCATGTGAAAATTATGAAATACTGAATATCAACTCACCTCCCCCACTTCACCATGGTGCTCCTTGTTAAAACATCTGGCTCGCCTTTTCCGTTAGAGCCTGTATATTAAAAGCTAAGCTACCTGACGTCAAGTAAACAAAAATACAGTTTTAAACGGAATCTTTTCAAAAACGTTATAAAAAGAAACTAAGAAAATGTATACTACAAAAGTTTTTTTCCCCCAAAAATAAAACCAGTGGTAAGCAAACCTGGCGAGATATAAATAAACTGGTAGGCTAATCAAAATATAAAAAAACATGTGCTACCAATGACCGAATACCGGGATGAAAGTTAATCATCTGGTAAATATTAATTGCTGCAATGGGGGACCTACAATGCATCCAAGACCACCAAACGCACGATTACGTTGAACGAAAAAATCTGAATTGCAGCTTCAATGTTTTGTATGTTTTATTAACCTATGGGTTTATTTATCTCTCGAAAGCATCTGCCTATCTATACGGCCATCTGTCGCTAAATAAATATCACTAATCGGTCCAGTTTATCTATCTGTATGTACCTACATATATACTTCTATCTATATATATCTACATATACATCGCTTAGGCCCGAGTGTAGGCGAGGTTTTGATTGGGGAAAGGTAGTCATTCCGACAACCAATCCAAAAGAAGCTAAGATGTGCGAACATGTTCCTTCCTTTCAAGGCAGCAATGAAAACGGGGGCGCATGTTCATTCTTTACACGGTAGCAGTGAAAAAGGGTAGGCGTGTTCTTTCGTTATTTAAATAACATCACCAGTTCGCTTAAAATATTCACAACACGGACTCACACTCAGTCCAGCAAATTTTCGATATCACCCAGACCTCTTCGTCAGGGATTTGGGATTTTTCCGGCTTTCTACAACATCATCATCTTCGTCAACTACATCGTCGTCTGCCTTATTCTTTGCAGGGTAGCAATGGAAAAGGGCAAGCAACCGACAATGTGAAGGGTAATATCGACATGCATTGTCGATGAAAAAATATGGGCAATCAAAGTACTCTATGGACCCAAGAGAAACAAACGCAAAATGCGGAAAAATCGGGGCAGTACGTGGCTTCTCATTTGCCCGTCTTGGCTGCTATACATATACTGTATGCATATAAGTGCTAGCTGAGCCCGTGCTACACATGAGTGGTGTTTGTTGCACCGTTTGCAGCACTGGTACTATTTGATCTCATGTGTATGTCCACGCCAGGTCAAATTATGTCTCTTCAATAACATTTTCGTAAACTCATCACACTAACCCGCTCCTGTGTATCTGGACCTCATAGGAAGCCGTAGTCAGATGGAAAGATAAGTGGCTGGAAGAACAGCGTGCGCAGAACGCTTTGCGCTTCAGTCATCTGTTGGTTTCCCTCAAGAGTTGGCTTGGACAACGCGCAACGATGCGTCTCTGTTGTCGAGACTATACCAGCAGCGCTAGCTTTCGGTACCTTCCTAAACGACCAAACAGAGCGAACCAAACGCACCACTATTGGTGACAGTTTGGCTCATCCCCTTGTCGTGCTTCACTATGGCCTTGCCGCCAATTGTTTTGCTCTTGGGCTCACACCTGCGGTTGATTTGCAGTAGGTAGGAGAAATGCCGGCTTTGGTGGTGCGATTGCTCCATGTACGTTGTGCGTTTGACCTCGTCATCATGTACGTCATCATTTAATTTATTAATAATTCCTATATTGTAGTTGTTGCTTGTAATGTGCTTATTGTAATGTGCTTATTGTAATGCTCCAGAAAATCGTATTAGAGATTTGCCTCGAAGTTGGGTACCTAGAGTAAATTTAAAAAAATTTTCTGGTATTGATGACGACTATAGTGCCTCCGATTTTTTACGTGAATGTGCTGTAATAATGCAAACGTTGTCTATGCCTTCACATGTCTTTTTACGAACTTGGATCCCCACTCATCTAACCGGTTTTGCTCTTAGGTGGTGGGAGGAGGAGGGTTTTTCGGTGGATTGGCCAGAGTTTGAACTACGTCTCAAGCGAAAATTTACGAATGTGTCACAACAAGAGAGTTTAGCTGACAAAATTTTTTTTAGAAACCACACAATGGATGAACCAGTTGAACAATTCTGTAATGAATTAATGTCCATGAATGATCGTCTGGATACACCCTTGAGAGAGGTTGACTTGCTAAGATTGGTATTAGCTCACTTAGCCCCATCATTAAGAGCTATGTTGTCAAGTAGACAATTTTCCACAGTAGCGCAACTGCGTGATGTAGCGTCACGTACACAACGTCACATGAAAGTGGCAATGGATGGTTCAAGAGGGGCTAGCTGTGGTAATTTTTCGTTTTTATACGATAAAACGTTAACTCATACTTCCGGTATAATGCGTGATGCCACTCAAACCAGGGCTGATCCGTCGAGTAGCACTCCCCCCCTCCCCACCCCCAATCCCTTAGACACATCAAGGACGTCAGGAGGGGCCGCAAACGGTAACCGTAAAGGAAAAATGATTTGTTGGCGTTGTCGTGAGGAAGGTCACGTGTCACGTGTCTGTCCAGCCCCTGCTCCAGTGGTGCCATCTAACGTTAGTAATCCGGGAAACTAAACGTCCCGCCTACAAAAGGTGCATTTGTAGCGCCGGGGAATGAGCGCACCTGTATTTTGCGTACCAATTTAACCCCGATTGTTGGATTAAAACCCCTAGTGCCTTTAGTTATTTTCACGGTCACCTCGACGGCTATATGGGACAGTGGAAGTGTGTTGTCTCTCATTGATGCTGAATTTTTGAAAACTGCTGGCGAGAATATTGTTATTAACCCTTTACCTATGAACTTAGTTGCTGCTAATGGTGAATTAATATCTACTACTGGTTGGGTGCATT
>JAHWFP010058143.1:9075-45358 GCA_023313725.1 Lithobius niger
TGGTATATTACAAAACAAGCCTATCTATTATGACATTTATTATTAACCACTGAACTCACCGACCAATAATTATAAACCTTTATAAGCATTTCCCTAGTCACCCCCAAAAATTAAATAATTAATGTCTTATTACTCACCTGGGTAGTACACTTCTTTTCCTGTGTAATAATGAAAAAAATTATTTATCATTCTAATTTTGATAATAGGTATTAATGAAAGCCGTGTTCACGAGCACTTTCCCTACACTAAACTTCAAACAATTTAAATATAATAAAAAAAGGTTTTAAAGAAATAGTAATTTTAGAGTTTAAAGAATTTTTGGTAATGATAATATAAAAGTACAATGGAAATCCTAATGAAATATTGATATTTAATATTTGAACACATCAACGGCAAATTTTGTGGAGCAAGGACAAATATACATTAATAGTTCTGTAATTAACATATGGCAGGACAACCATTACAGCTTCAGAATCATGCCTCCTAGCTATCAGTATTCAGTGTTCCTCCGCTACCACATGCTCAAGAGTATTTCTGAATGGAGCACAATTCAAAATCTTGGTTTCAAAGAAGTTGTGCAATTCTATTGCAGTACACAATTAGATTTCCAGATGGTAGTTCTGGCTCTAACTAGGTCATATACCGATTATCAATTAATTCCAGTTGATTTACTGTATGAGCCAATTCGTTTGCAGTTTAGAAAAACTTCGTTGACAGGAAACTTCTGAAATATATATTATATTGCTACCATAAGGATTGAGAAGTCCATTTTTTAGTCTCCAAAGACAACAACAGTCTGTTTTATTTATACATGAAATTATGTCCTAAAGTGCTGTGGTTAGAGGTAGGATGTGAACGTTAAACTGTACGGCTTTTGTGGTATTTCCACGATATCATACAGCATTCATGATCCATCCAAATTGGGTGAAGCTATATTAAAAGCAACGATGAAGTGACGAAAACGACGTCTTTATCAGATGTGTTTGGTTAACTATGGCTAAGGATTTGGTTTGTGAACCTAAACTCTTAACCGAGGATATTTTTTATACATCCTGCTAGTTTCATATTGTATAGTGTAACCGTTTATTTAAAGAGATCAGTGTACTCTAGGAGTTGTACGAATAGTGAAAAAACATATTCGAATATTTGCAAAAAAATATTCGGATGTTCGAATATTTGTTCAACATTTCCCATGTTTTTTCCCATGTTTAGGCCCTTCCATCCACTCCCCCCCCCAAAAAAGTTTTTCATTGAGTACCTAAGTTTTATTTAGTTTATTGGCAATGGAAGGCATGCGTGACATAACCATATGTTTAATTTACTCTACTAGGCAAGACAACTTGGAAGGCACACATAATACACTCTCAAAAATTATGAATTGCCAACTGCAGTACAGAATGACTGCAATCCACTAAGGTGCCTTCCCTTGCACTTATGATATTAAAGTTGACAACTCTAGCAACTGTCTGCTATGTTCGTGTTTGAATTCCCCATTCTTTAGTTCTTAAATGTTTTAGGAAGAATTACTGCGCGCATCCATGATGTCCACCACCTACTCCTCCCTCCACTTGCAAGTGAGCAATCCAAAACATATGGATCATTCCAATTACATATTTGTATGGAGGTACGGGAAAGGGAACCATAGTGCAGACTGGCTGGGATTTGAGAAACCCACAGGAAAACTTAAAAACCAACTCAAAATAATAAAGACTGTAAAAGTACACAGAACTTTTATTTTAGAGAGTATTCAATTGGAATATATCTTATTCGAATATGCTCTTAATGAACGACTATTCGCATATTCGTCCGACCCCTGGTATACTACTTGTATTTATTTATGTTAAGTAAAACATGGTTGCATACCGATGGCGAGTGAGCAACAATACAGATCGTTTCTAATGGAATCCTGTTCAAAATTGCAAAATTTGGAAAAAAAAGAACGTAGGTACCCGAATGTTGGGTTAGTGACCAGTTCTGTTAAATGTTGCTGCTAACGAATTTGTGATGGCTTCAAGATTAAACGAACACTTATTACATATATTTCTTTGTGTGAGTTTTGGCTCACCAGCCGCTGTATGTTGCCAAGCATATTGGGTCCATACATTGAAACTTCCTTCCCACTTATGCACAATACCTTTTTATCAGAGTCCTCTGTGATTTGAATATGTTAGAAAATTCTAATTTCAAATTATAAAACTCAAATTTCAAATTTCTGGTTAGAAAATTCAAATTTCGAATTTTCTACAAAACTCAATCGAAAATAATCTCCATAGCTGTTCATTTTCCCCTAATTGTCCATTTAAACGGAAAAAGAGTTTTTAACTGGTTTTTATACATAACCATGAGCCTACAATACACAACGATGCAGACACCTACTCCTCCGTTGTATGTAATCCTTAACTATGACGCTAGCGTGGCTTGTACTTGTGTTTGTAAGGGAGTGACGGTTGCCCATCGCCTTCCATCAGGCCATTCCGTGTTTTCTGCAGAGCTTTTGGCTCTCGGTCTGGCGGTGGAATGGATCCTTGGCCTTCAGGGCACGCATTTCATTATCTTCAGCGATTCCATGAGTGCCCTGGAGTCCTTGGCGACTTACAATCCTCGGAACCCCTTGACACAACGTGTCCAAGCTTTGCCTTCCCGCTTGCCTGGCCAGCGGAAAACCGTGCTTTTCTGCTGGATCCCGGGCCATGTTGGGATAAGTGGAAATGAGCAAGCGGATTCTGCAGCAAAAGGAGCCATTTCTGACCCTCTCGGAAGGGATCTCAGCCTTGTTCCCTCGGACGCCTTTCCAACTCTGCGTCTGAGGTTACACGCTTTTTGGCAAGCCTCGAGGGATGGACAGGACGGCAATAAATTACGAGCTATTAAAGGCACTGTTGAGGAATGGCACTCGGCGTGTCGCCGCAGTCGCCGTGAGGAGGTGGTGTTGGCCCGTTTGCGCATTGGTCACACTCGACTTACTCACTGTTTCCTTTTGCGGGGGGTTGACCCTCCTGAATGTTATTGGTGTCGGCGGCCACTTACGGTCCGGCACTTCCTTGTTGATTGTTGCCATCTTGATGGTTTTCGTCGTCGTTTCCATCTTCCGCATGACATTGTGCGTCAATTGGGCGATAAGTCTGTCCTCCTGTCCGGTGTTTTTCAATTTTTGCAGGAGGTACAGATGTATGACAAGATTTAGATTAGGGGTTTGAATAATATCTCTGTAATGTGTGGTGCAGTAGAACCCGGACCACTGGACTGTGACTGAGGTTGGCGCTAATGACCAAGCTGTCGACGCGCCATTAGGCCTCATCCCCCCCTTAGCTATGAAGCTGAGTGCAACAATTTTTCAGAAATAAACAATTTAGAACAATCCTCGTTTAAAGTAGCGTCATTACAGGAACAAATCGGCTTTCTTAAAAGTTGTAGTTTGCATAGCGTTTCACTAAATTCGTACCCACACTACGATTTAAAATTAGGAATTACAGAGCATTCAAACAAACATAAATACAAAGCCTTTTTGTACTGAAGATATATGCAGTAGGGTGGAGCGTTCAAAACAAATTTTTGAATTTCAAAATGCCCTGGGGCAGAAAAGTTGTATTTTGATATCTTATTAACGGGAAAAATAATAAAAAAAATTTTAATTTTAAATTTTAAAAATTCTTAAAAAACTACATTTTTTCGAATTTTTTTTCCGAGTTAGATATCATAATTTTTACTTCCCCTGGTGTTTTTTATACTACATTGAGTCCAACCAACGTCCTTAAAAATGTTTATTGCTTTACCTCATTTCTAAGAGGTGCCCCAGGCAACAACAACTTCGGCAATTTTCTTTAAAAAATCCACTAGTTTTAACAAATTCTAGTTTTTATTTACATTATGAGTCTCTGGGAAAAATTTAATTTTGTATTTTAACTAAATGGTACAATGATATTGATTAGATTTCTTATTCTATTCAATGTTCTTGTTCAATGTTCAATGTTCAAATGTTCTTTCTTTGCTAATAATTGCAATCCGAATTGGATAATTTCTAATTCCCATTAAACTTCCATTACTTCAGTTTGAACTCCTTCTTAGTATTAAACGTCGGCATTAAAGATCGAGAAAGTAGTCGGGCACGGATCAAGCCATCTCTTTTCTTTTGCCCAAATACCGCAGCTGATGCCTCCGTTACTAGTTTAACACAGCGTTCTGTTCCCTGCGTGTGACATGGCATTCTACAAAACTTGGAGAGTGGTTTCAGCTCCTTTATCACTGATAAAGTTGCTTATATCTTCCTCTTGAAATCCCTTAGTAATAGGCGGTTCAGTTCTGTCTTCTTTCTGCCAATCGATCGTTTCAGTGTAGTCGTCTGCGTCTAGATTCAAGTCTGGAACTCTAAATTGTCTTGGAGAAACTCTGCCTCTTGTGATTTCTGCAGACCGATAGAGCATAATCCTCCTTAATGCTAGTTCTCTGATGTTCGGCCTTCCATCAACTAACATCCCCAGTAAAATATTCTCTGGGTGGGCATAGAAACTATTTCGCCTAATACAAGTGTCGATAACGTTCAAATTGGCAGTTCGAGGTATCTGGAATAATTAACAAGCTTCCAAAAATGGGATGGTCCGTATAGGCAACCGGCTGTAGTTTGATGTGGAACCACACTGGAGCATAGACTTTTTGAATGTACGTGACAAGAGTTACAAGATTTTCCCCAGGAGTCTCAGTAGAACCATACAGCCGATGAATTCTGTTTGCTATTGTCAACCATCTGGAGTGGCACACTAATCCAGGTTTTCTCAATGCAAGGCCACGAGAACAGTTGCCAGTTGAAACAGCAGTGCACATTTCATGCAGATATCGTTGGTCTGCGCTAAGATATTTCGAGTTATTAATGACTGGAAGATTTTCACTTCTAATTGGCGCAAACTTTACGATTGGCTGTTCCTCACATGGTCGTTTAGAATCAGTAATCGCTTTACCAATAGGCCCTGCAAAGGATTTAGTACCTTCAGTTCCCCCATCAAGCTGCTGGAGCAAATGACGCAGAGGGAGTTCATGTACGTGCAGTAAGCAGATTAGCCACTGGAGTGGCTTTCCGAGATGGATTTCCAGCTGTATGATTATTCCACTATTAATTCCTGCGTGTACGTAGGTCCCGTCGCAGCCAACTACGGTGAGGTCTTGGAGGTTGATTTCCTGCGCGTTGAAAAAATCCATAATCGCTGTCACAATGTCCTCTGCTCCTCCAGTTCTTGGTGAAATATGGCCTAAATACGAGCCAGGTTCCTGGACGAGCGTTATATGTTCCTCTTTTGTTGTCCTAGGGTATAATTTACTTTCTGTTTTGACACTCATTAATGCGTTATCCTTTCGTCTATCAAAGTAGAGGCTTTGTATTAGACCAGTATTTGCTGAGGACAATTCTTCACTTAACATATTTCTATCTCGACGTATTTTGCTTCGATCAATAACATTTGACGTTTCTTCTGTGGAAATAATTCCAAAGTCCTGCAGTACAGCCGTTGCAACAGCTGCAGCCCCTCTGTGGAAAATATTATGCGTTTAATGCGTTTCGGGAGGGAAGATAAGCCTGCCTCTTGGTCTTTTGTGTATTTCGAAAGTTTCCTTTTCTCTTGCTTCAAACGCTTCATTCTTTTTTCCAGCTGCGTAGTTTTAGTCATTTCAACCCCACCAATCACCATTTTTCACTCAGTTCTTTGGTCAATTAGAAATTGTCTTTCCTTGAACGGAACCTTTCTCTCTTTAGGACAACAGCACTTTGTAAGATCTGCACATTTACAACTCGATATATCAAACCAGCTCACAGCTAGCTTTTAACGCAAAGTTCCTAATCTTTGTTTGATAATTTCCATCCACCTGTATTTGCTTGAAAGGTTTCAAAAGGTTTCTGTAGTTGTTGTGAAACGATTTAATTTTCTCAAGTATTTTTTGACTTGAAATACAGGGTATTGAAGATTTTTCCCACATTTTCTCTAATTCCACAGCTACAACTAAAGAAACATCAGAAACTGTTGGTTCTTTGGCCTTATCATTCGGTTTCAGTTCTTGTCTAACATTATGAAAATACTTCGTAACATCTTTAAACGTAGGCAAAGTTTTCCCTGGTAACAGCTCAGGAGAGCCAAATACAGGACAGGCTGTTGAGTTTCGTGTTTTAATTGTGAATTACACTTCTTACCTCCACCTGCGAGTGCTGCATCCATTTCATAAACAGTAAAACACAGAGTGGCCGAATTAAACTAACTGCCTCCCTAAGATTAGATGAACTGAACAATTCACAGTACAACAAGAAATGAACTGCTTCTCCCTCTGAAATGTGAACACTAAATCTGGAATTCCCCTTCAGGCTTGCCCCTGCCTGCATTCCTGATAGATGAATCACCAGTTATTTGTTATATTCTTGAAACCGGATCTTGCCTCAAGGTAAATATAAATATATAAATAAATCTTTCTCATTTGAACATGCCCAACAAAAACAGGAATTTTGAAGAAAATTGCTGAAGTTGTTCCTGCCTGGGGCACCTCTTAGAAATGAGATAGAGCAATGAAATTTTTTAAGGACGTTGGTTGGACTCATTATAGTATAAAAAAATACCAGGGGAAGTTAAAATTATGATATCTAATCAGTAAAAAAAAAATCGAAAAATGTCGTTTTTCAGGATATTTTTAATTTTTGGGTCCACGGGGGCACCTCAAAAATTTTTTTTGAATTTTTTAAATTATTTTTCCCGTTATTAAGATGTCAAAATGCAACTTTTCTGCACCAGGGCATTTTGAAATTCAAAAATTTATTTTGAACGCTCCACCCTAATATGCAGTCTTCAATAAAATATTTTTTTTTTATTTCTCGGGCTGCAACTTCTTGTACAATTGGTGTTATATAATTTTAGGCAACTAATGCTGCAAAAGCAAGTAATTTCCAAAGTTCGTGGGCTGTGGAAATCCAGTGGGTCAGTACTCGAATATGGTGTTCTATCTGTCTGTTAATATTTTGTTTGTGGTTGTCAAGGCCCATTCTCACAAACTACTTTAGGGTAGGCTCAACGGTTTATAACATATATAGTACAAAGTAAATCATCGGGTCGGAAAACTTAACTAATCCTTTGCAATCAATTGCAGGGGCAAAGTTAAGTAAAACTAGTCTTTATAATTTGGAGTGGAACGTGCAGTAGTGTGGAGCAGAAAGTGCAGGCTGTCAGAACGTGAAAGTACATTTTTAAAACGATAAACTAACCCCATGACTGCAGCTCAAATGAGAAAAAGGCTTTAGCCAGTTATTTTATATACGGCATTCGTGTGTTTTGATTTGTGGTAATTTGGTGGCACCAAAATCTTTGCATATTTAAGATATTCTTAAAGGTGGTTGTCTATTGGAATAAGGTGACTATGAAGAGGTGGTTGAGTTAAGTGAATGCAGAGATTTTCAAAATTAATGCTTGATTTAGTATTAGGTATTTCGGTACAAAGTTTTGATTCATGAGCTTCATGTATGATATTTGAATTTAAACTTCGATTTACTTAATCTCGGGTATTGGGAAAAAATCCGGTTTACTGTTGCTTACAAAGGTTCTTGTGCTACCTGGTTGGCTGCAGGAAATGCTATAATTATTGTATCTTTGGTAAGTCTTGCTGGAATGATGTGATTTCGCTGGGGGGGGGGAGTCTAAGTCTGTGAAGTGTGGAACTATAATTTCTAACCAGTGTTACATTTTCAGCAGCTTCTTTCTAAATGGTTTGGTGACTCCTTTAGGTGTATGACGCCACACAGTGGTGGGAGGAAAAAGGTGAAGTCTAAGTTTTCGAAAAACTACTTGTAGTTTATTTACTTAGTGAGAGTTGAAAGTGAGAACACAATGTTGAGATATTTCGAAAAATACCTAAATACTTCTATAAGTATGTGTTTGCAGTATGGGCAAAGGTTGTCCTTAATCAGTTTTCAAGCCAGCAAAGACTAAAAAGAGTCGGCATAGGAATTAAAATTACCACTGGTTTGGATAGATTTTCGGAACTGCTCTGTTTATGCCCTGTCCTAGAAGATTATGAAAATGAAAGAAAAAAATGTTGTATCAGCTGATTCCATCATAAATTGTATGTTTTGGGGTAAATACTGAAAGAGTGGAAATTTCTGACCGGGTGAAGGAACAAAGTAATAAAAAGTTGTCACCCAACTTCTTATAGTTAATATTTAGTTGTATTGTTTTACCGAGGCATTATTTTGAATTCGGTGGCTCTTGTTTTGACCATGTATGCAACTTCACTTGAAAACTGTTATGAACTGGCAGGTGAAAATTTGTGGTTTATTACTGATTTCACATAGTGGCATCGCTTATGCATTTTCACAGAAAAGGTTTTTTTTAAATTTTTTTATGCATAGCCATGAGCCTATGATACACCATGATGCAGACACCTACCCATCCGTTGTACGAACTCCATAAATATGAAGCTGAGTCTAACAATTTTTTCGATATTAAAAATGTAGAACAATCCTGGTTTAAAGTAGCATCATTACAGGAACAAATTTGCTTTCTTAAAAGTTGCAAATTTCGTGATGTTTCACCAAATTCCTTCCCACATTTCCATTTAAAATTAAGCATTCCAGAGAGTTCAAACAAATATAGATGACGAAGCCTTCTTGTACTGAGGACAGATGTAGTCTTCAATCAAATATAAATTTTTCTACACATCTTCAGCTGAAATTTCTTGTACAACTGATATTGTAGAATTTTAGCTACTAGTGCTGCGAACAGCAAGTATTTACTGAATATCATAGGCCGTGAAAGTCTACATGGTTGGTACTGTTTGTCCTTGTGTTTGTCCAGCCCCATTCTTACTTACCTCGTAGGGGTGGATGAAAATTTTTTTTTTCCGAATTTTGACAATGGGTAGTGTGGAAAAGTTATGTTTATAGGCATGACGAACATATTTAAAATTTTGAGAAAATCGGTTAATATCTTCAGGTTCCAAAATGCGCCTAAAGTTTCGAAAATAACTGTAAAACTACAAATTTTATCGATATTGATATAAAACTTTTTTTTCGAATTTTGACAGTGGGTAGTGTGGAAAAGTTATTTTTACAGACACAATGAACACATTTAAAATTTGGGGAAAATCGGGTAATATCCAAATGTCCAAAATGGGCCTAAAGTTTTGAAAATAAGTAAAACTACAAATTCCATTGATATTGATACAAAACCTTTTTTGTGTATTTTAACAATGGGTAGTGTGAAACAGTTTGGTTATAGATACATTGAACACATTTAAAAGTTTGTTAAAATCTGCTAATATTTTCCGGTTCCAAAATAAGTTCCAAAATAGCTGTGAAAACTACTAATTTCGTCGACGCGCCATGTCGTTTTTGTGTATCCGGGATACACAAATTTAAGCTGCAGTCAAACGACTCTACGACGAACGTGGCTTTTACAAGCTGTGTTCGAGTTGGTGGTAAGTTTGTAGCCTCCAAATCCCTTAGAATTGTTTTACACTCAGTGTTACCTGGTATTGTAAATCCCCTCCTTCAGTTACACCAGTTCGGCAATGCACGTTACTGCAATAATAATTGTATTTACTGCGCTTAAGTTCTATTGTAATTGTATAGTAGATTGTTACTGCGTAGAGCATTTTTCTTAAGTTGGTTGAACGAGTGACTGGTGAAATTCTATCATTATAAATTAATGTTTACAGATAAAAGAATAAAAAATGAAGAGGACCATGATGTCCAAGAAAGTAAACACACATAGTAACCTCAACCAGGTCTCAAGCGTCATGTCCCATATTTGGATGCCCACAAGAATTAACTGGCAGTAATCTTCCCACCTACCAAGATGTGGTGAAGTAATATAGATCTTTTGTTAGCACAGCCAAAAAACAACAAAAGAAAAATCCATCTGACAGGGAGATATGCAAGATAGTTACCAGCAAGTTAGAAAAGGTGTGCGTGAAGGTATGGGAGCTAGCATCTGGTTCTGACTGTTTCAAATATTACAATACAGAAGAAGGTGGAAAGTTAGCTTTGAAAGGTTCAGAAAATTAAAAAGGGTCAAAGTAGAATAAATAAAGGTGCACCTGTTTACCAGTTGCAACATTGAAGAGTACTTTGGATTCTTCTTTGAACATTGACAACTGAGACTGGTATACAGGTGAATTTTCTTACTTTGACCCTTTTTAATTTTCTGAACCTTTTCATGATAACTTTCCACCTTCTTCTGAATTGTGATAGTAGAAACAGTCAGAACCAGATGCAATTTCGCATACCTTCTCCCATATCTTCTCTAACTTGCTGGTAACCATCTTGCGTATATCCCTGTCACAGGGGTCTCTCTTTTGTTGTTTTTGGCTGTGCTCACCAAACATCCATATTGCTTCATTACATCTTGGTAGGTGGGAAGATTATTGCCACTGAATTCTTGTGGGTATCCAAATATGGGACATGACACTTGAAACCTGGTTGTGGTTACTGTGTGTCCGCACTTTCTTGGACATCATGAACCTCTTTATTTATTTATTCTTTTATCTGTAAACATTAATTTACATCAGTCACTCGTTCAACCAACTTAATAAACTGCACTCTACCTGGTAAGAATCTGCTATACAATTACAATAACACGTAAGGGCAGTAAATACTATTATGATGCAGTAGCGTGCTTTGCTGAACAGGTGTAAGTGAAGGAGGGGATTTACAATACAGGTAACACTCAGTTTAATACAAGTTCTATCGTTTTTGGAGGCTACAAACTTACTTCCAACTCCAACACAGCTTGTAATAGTCACGTCCATCATAGATTAGTTTTACTGGAGCTTAAATTAAAAGGTCATCTGTCCAGGATCCACAAAAAAGACATGGTGCATCGACGAAATTAGCAGTTTTTACGGCTATTTTGGATACTTATTTGGGAACCTGAAGATATTAACCAATTTTCCTAAACTGTTAAATGTGTCCATTGTGTCTATAAACCCAACCTTTACATATTACCCATTGTCAAAATTCGAAAAAGGTTTTTTCAACCACCCCAACGTTAGTATTAAAATATGTATTGCTATTATTTAAAAATAAATTACTAAAACGACATTTAATTATGATGTGAACTGAATTACTATGCCAAAACGGTTATTATTAAAAAAACATTGAGCATATAAAGAACGAATGTGGGCCTTAAAAACTTAATGCTCTAAAGAAACAGATACAGGAAAAAGCCGTGTAAGACATCAGCACAAATGCGGTGAAAGAAGCTCCACTTTTGTAAGTCTATAAAAACGTAAAGAAAAAGACGTAAACCATCAGCATTGCATTGATACGTGTAAGAGAAAATCTAATAAAAAAAACAAGATGGAGCTTTTTTTAAAAGTGTTAGTGTGAAGCAGACGGCAACATGTATTTTTCTTTTATCTCTTCTTTAATAGAATTCAGTTTTTTTGAGGTTTACAAAGATGAAGCTTCTTTTACACATATTATAGCGATAATGAGGGTTTATTTGTCCTCTTCTTTTATCGTTTGCATTAAAACATTTAGTTTTTTTAAGGCTTACTTCGGTATTTTGTATGCTTTATCCTTTTTAATAGTAATATCTGTTATTTTCTTTTTATTGGAGTTACTTCAAGTAAATTAAATAACTAGACTTTTGTTATGGGATAATCACAATACGACATAATTGAGATGAACGTTTTTTGAGATAAAAAGGTCACAACAAAATAGCGTTCAAAAGTTCCATATATGCCGTATCCCAAATAATACAGTACAAAATATTTACGTTTTTAGCAATAAAAATTGAAAATTCGTTCAATGGTTGGAAATCTAGGTGAAGGCAAAATTTTCACAAGAAGAACAACATAAACAACAAGAACTTGGTTTAAATTAAAGGAGCATTCAGTTGGTGCTAGTCCTTGTTAAAACCTACATTCAACATATGAAAGTTGAGAATAGTTTATTGGATCGACATTATAAGGGGACAGTAAAATTTCTCCAACATGAAGACGAACAACACAATGAAAACATGAAAAAGTGAAGTCACGTGAAAACTGCATTCAAACTGTCCTAGGCTTTGTTCATACCTACCCTTTAAACTATGCTACTTGAAAATTGGTTCATTAGTTCGATCACCAGTTAACCAGTGAACCGATTTTCAACATTTATTGCTTAAAACGTAGGTGTTTTATAGAGCATATATGGAACACGGCATATATGGAACTTTTGTATGCTATTTTATTTGGACTTAATTATATCAAAAAGCATTCATCTCAATTATCTCGTATTGTGTTTATCCCATAATTAGTTCGATCTCTACGTGAGTGCAAAGAGTCCCAACAACAAATGGTATGCTGTTGAGGTCAAACTATTAGATTGTTATCGGTAGCATTTTTAATCCACTGAAATAGTTATGACACGACCTGAAATACCGAAATTCGTTTGTCTGTCAATCCTGGGGAAACTATAGGATTTCAAAGTTTGGCGCTAACCATGACAGTTTATTTTGAGCCTTGGAGAATGTGCTACTATCGCCGTTTCATTAAAAATAATGGTAACTAACTGGAGATGCCTAACATAGACTTGGTTATGAGCAATACTGGTATATTACGAAACAATCATATCTGTTATCACATTTATTATTAACCACTGAAGTCACCGCCTGAGTATTCACCCTTAAATGCATTTCCCTAGTCACCCCTCAAAAATTAATTAATAATTTCTAATTACTCACCTGCGTAGTAGATGTCTTTTTCTGTATAATAATAAAAACAAATTGTATAACATTCTAACTTTGATGAAAAGTATTAAGGTAAGCTGTGTTCACGAGCACTTGCCCTATGCTAAACTTAAACAATTTTTATGTACTTAAAATGGTTTTGAAGAAATAGTAACGTTAGTGTTTAGGGAATTTTAGGTAATGATAATATAACGGTACAACGGAAATCCCAATGAAATATTGATGAGAAATATTCAACACGTACAATGGGAAATTGGGTGGAGTGAGCCCAAACAAACACTAATATTTCCTCTAATCACCATAAAGCAGGACAACCATTATAGCTTCAGGATACTGCTTCCTAACTACCAATATTCAGTGTATGTCATATACAGTATACTGAAGCGTATTTCCAAATGCAGCCAACACAATATTTTGGTTTCAACGAATTTGTACAACTCTATTGCAGTATATAATTGTATGTCCAGAGTGGGTTAACAATACAGATTTTTCAAAAGGAGTGTTATTCGAAATTGCAAAATCAAAAAAGAATGTCGATACCAGAATGTTGGTTGGTGACTAGTTCTGTTAGAATGTTGCTATCAACTAATTTGTGATGTCTTAAAGATTAAACATATGCTTATTGCATATATTTTTTGTGCAAGTTTCGTCTCACCAGCCTACTGTAAGTAGCGATGCATATTCGGGAGATACTCGGAATTGAAATTTTCAAATCATTTACGCACAATACCATTTATCAGAGTCCTCTACAACTTGAATAAGATTAGAAAATTTAAATGTCGAATTTTCAAATTCAGATTAATAAAAAATACAGATTTTTCCTGTTTGGCTTGTTTTTCCCTTTCCTTTAAATAATTTACAGCATTTTGTCTTCATGTACTATCGCTTATTAGGAGATTTAAAAAGTTGAATTATTTGCAAATTAAAGGAATAAAATCGTAACTACAACAACACTGTAGGTGCAATAAAATAACTTTCAAAACTCTGAGTCTTTTTAATACCTTCATTTTAAGCTATAAAAATTAAAAATCGTTCCATTGACTCAATCTCTAGAAGGAAGTAAAAAGTATCAACATGAACGACAACCACAAGAACAACGTATGTTACAATGGCGTTCAAAAGGCCTGGTCTTTGTTAATGCCTTCATTTTAAGCTACATATATTGAAAAGCCATCATTGGTTCGATCTGTTGGTGAAAGCAAAATTGTTTCAACGAAAAATACAGCAAAAAGAATATTGTAGTCTGATGAGTATTTTTCACTATTCTTACGGAATTTTGTCTGTGACTGTGGTAGACGGGTCAAAATGCCATAGATATTTGATTGGCTCGCAGATACAACCATAACATTAAAAGGAAGGGGGACTTCATCTAGGTAACTCCAATCGTGGGTTCCTAAGCTCTTTTACATGCTATAATCGACATGAGCAAGAGGCATCACGGGTCTTTTCTCTTCCTAAAAATAGCAAGATTTATTTAGGTAAATCTTGAACTTCCACTAAGGAAACATCCCGTATATTCAAATAATATCTCCGAACAGAGAGGAAAAATGTAGTGATTGTGACAAATCTGCACTTAATTGTTAGACTTCCTATTGACTTAAATTAAGGGATGTCTGGTGGACACCAGGACATAACAAAACATCCATACCTCTTACTAAATTTATCGTAATCATTGAACACTTAGACTTAAAATTTGACTCCAGGTGGCAAGGCGCCCCAAGAAGATTTAAAGATTAATATCTCATTAAATAAATACAAATACAAACCTATATAATTATGTTGCCTTTCGGACTTAAGTATTAGACTGCCTGAGCTGGGAATTGAGAGTACAACCTTTGAGACCAAAGGCCGAGGTCCTACCGCTGAGCCACACTGATATAGCCTGACAGTATGTGTCAACATGGTAGTGTCAGCATGGCTTAGTGGTAGGACCTTGGCCTTTGGTTTCAAAGGTCGTGGATTCCAGTCCTCGCTCAAGTAGTCTAATATTTATGTACAAAAGGTAACGTATAATGGTTTGCATCTGTAATTATTTAACTCTCGTTAAGCCGTCAGCTTTCTATCCTGTTTAATATGTAATTACTCACCACCATGGGAATATTTTTCATCTCCTACAAAATGAAAAGAAAATTTAGTATATCGTTCCTGGTTTGACAAAAACTATTAATTAACACTGTATACAGCAGTACTTAATGTATGCAAAATTGAATTTATTTTATTGTGTGAAAATATTTCAGCAGAAATTGTTCATTGTTCATAATGAAGAAAGACAGCTGCTGATTTGGAGCAACTAGATACTGAGGGTATGATTTATCTCGATGTGGCATGTTAAACTTTACTACTGCAGGTCATTTGTCTCCTAATTAGGGCGAGTGTGGACCATAATCCATACATACTCTTTATGGAGTGTACTTCCTAATGCAGCACAACTCTTCTTTCTTGAAAACGATTATAAACCCACCATTACAGTTTATGAAACCATTTCCGAAAGCAGTACTGGCCTCAAGAGTGTAACTTGATGCTTAAATTTTCTGTTAAGTTGCTCTCAAATGCCCTGTGAATAGACAAGCCAACTTCCAAAATATGGTCTCTATATTTGTGGTAAATATTTAGTAGCTTTGACTAAATGAAGTACGTGAACATAAATATCAATATAGTACCATGAGGATTTATTAGCATGTGAAACAAAGTGCCAATTATGAACCATGATTAAAAGTAGGAGATTGCTTGAACTTGTAAAGAGCCTTATGTTTTTCTACGGCATCATGCGGCCAGCTAATCCATGCACAATTGTGTACCCATGAACAAAAGCAGTGTTCATGTCAATAAAACTATCGCTTATTAGGAGAATTAAAAAAGTTGAATCATTTGCAAATTAAAGGCGAAAAATCGTAATAAAATAACTATGAAAACTCTCTGAGTCTTTGAGTTTTAAAAACTTAAAATCATTCCATTAATTCAATCTCTAGATGGAAGCAAAAAGTATCAACATGAACAATAACCACAAGAACAGCATACGTTAAAATGGCAATTCAAAAGGCGCGGTCCTCGATAATGTCTTCATTTTAAGCTACAAATATTGAAAATCCATCATTGGTTCGATCTGTAGGTGAGAGGAAAATTTTCATCGAAAAATACAGCAAAAAGAATATTGTAGTCTGATGAAGAACCAAGACAGTTCATTTTGAGCGTTGGAGAATGAGCCGTTTAATTAGGAATAATGGTAACTAACTGGAGATGCCTAACATAGACTTGTTTATGAGCAACACTGGTATATTACGAAACAATCATATCTTTTATCACAATTATTATTAATCACTGTAGTCACCAACTGAGTATACACCCTTAAATGAATTTCCCTAGTCACCCCTCAAAAATAAATTATTAAGGTCGAATTACTCACCTGCGTAATAGACGTCTTTTTCTGTATAATAATAAAAAATTGTATAAAATTATAACTTTGAAGAAAGGTTTTAAGGTAAGCTGTGTTCACGAGCACTTGCCCTATTCGAAACTTCAAAAAAATTTTATGTACTTAAAAAAGGTTTTGAAGAAATAGTAACGTTAGAGTTTAGAGAATTTTAGGTAATGATAATATAACAGTACAATGAAAATCCCAATGAAATATTGATGAGTAATATTTCAACACATACAATGGGAAATTGGGTGGATTTAGGCCAAACAAACTAATATTTCATCTAATCAGCATATAGCAGGACAACCATTACAGCTTCAGGATACTGTTTCCCAACTACCAATATTCAGTGTATGTCATATATAGCACACTGAAGCGTATTTCCAAATGCAACCAACTCAATATTGTGGTTTCAAAGAATTTGTACAACTCTATTGCAGTATATAATTGGATTTCCAGATGGTAGTTCTAGCCCTCAATGGGTCATATACTTTCCATTTGATTTATTCTGTGAGCCAATTCATTTGTAGTTTAGAAAAACTACATAGACAGGAAAGTTAAGAAAATGGTAAGGTTTAAGAGACACATTCCGTTCTATTTAAACGTGAAACTATGTCCCAAATTTCTGTGATTATTAGATGGATGTGAACGTCAAACTGTAAACCTTTTGGGGTATTTCTGCGATATCATGCAGCATTCATGATCCATGCAAACTGGCTGAAGCTATATTAAAAGCAATAGTGAAGTCACGAAAACGATGTCATTATCTCACGTTATTTTGTTTACCAATGGTCAAGTATTTAGTTTGGGAACCCAAACTCTTGACCAGGAATATTTTTTATACTTTTTATTGGTCTAATACTGTATAGCTTAACCTTTTATTTAAGGAGATCATATTCTCTTTGTATTTATTAGTGTTAAGTAATACGTGGTTGTATGCTGGTGAATAGTTGGTTACAATACAGATTTTTTTCTAATGGAGTCTTCTGCGAAATTGCAAAATTAAAAAAAAGAATGTGGGTACTAGAATGTTGGTTGGTGACCAGTTCTGTTAGAATGTTGCTATCAACGTATTTGTGATGTCTTAAAGATTAAACATATGCTTATTGCGTATATTTTTTGGCGCAAGTTTCTTCTCACCAGCCTACTGTAAGTAGCGAAGCATATTGGGTTCATACACTAATTGAAATTTTCAAATCATTTACGCACAATACCATTTATCAGAGTCCTCTACAATTTGAATAAGGTTAGAAAATTTAAATATCGAGTTTTTAAATTCAGATTATTAAAAATACAGATATTTCCTGTTTGGCTTGTTTGTTTCCTTTCCTTTAAATAATTTACAGCATTGTGGCTTCATCTACTATCGCTTATTAGGAGAATTAAAAAATTGAATCATTTGCAAATTAAAGGCGAAAAATCGTAACTACAACAGCACTGTAGGCGCAAAAAAATAACTACCATAACTCTCTGAGTTTTTTTAATACCTACATTTTAAGTTATAAAAACTTAAAATCGTTCCATTGACTCAATCTCTAAATGGAAGCAAAAAGTATCAACATGAACAACAACCACAAGAACAACATAATTATGTTACATTGGCGTTCAAAAGGCCCGGCCCTTGTTAATGCCTTCATTTTAAGCTACATATATTGAAAACCCATCATTGGTCGATCTGTAGGTGAGAGGAAAATTGTTTCGACGAAAAATCCAGCAAAAAGAATATTGTAGACTGATGAGTATTTTTCAATATTCTTACGGAATTTTGTCTGTGACTGTGGTAGACTGGTCAAAAGGCCATAGATATTTGATTGGCTCGCAGATACAGCCATAACATTAGAAGGAAGGAGGGACTTATTCTAGGTAACTCCAATCATAGGTTCCTAAGTTCTTTCACACGCTATAATCGACATGAGCAAGAGGCATCACAGGTCCTTTATCTTCCTACAAATGGCGGGATTTCTTTAGGTAAATCCTTAACCAGGGAACTTCCACTAAGGAAACATCCAGTATATCCAAATAACATCTCCAAACAGGGAGGAAAAATGTAGTGATTCGTGAAAACTTTGCATTTAATTGTTAGACTTCCTATTTACGTAAATTAAGGCATGTCTGATGGACACCAGGACATAACAAATCATCCATACCTCTTACTAAAATTATCATAAACATTGAACTTTTAGATTTAAAATTTGAATCCAGGTGGCAAGGTGCCCCAAGAAGATTTAAAGATTAATATCTTATTAAATAAATACAAATACTAACCAATATAATTATGTTGCCTTTCGGACTTAAATATTATACTGCCTGAGCTGAGAATTGATACTACAACCTTTGAAACTGAAGGTTGAGGTCCTACCGCTGTGCCATACTGACATGGCTGTCAGTATGTGTCAGTACAGTTGTGTCTGTATTGCTCAGCGGTAGGACCTTGACCTTTGGTTTTAAATGTCGTGGATTGTAGTCCTCGCTCAAGTAGTCAAATACTTATGTCCAAAAGGCAACGTATTCAAGTTTGCAACTGTTATTATTTAACTCTTGTTAAGCCGCCGGCTTTCCATCCTGTTTAACATGTAATTACTCACCACCATGGGAATATTTTTCATCTCCTATAAAATGGGAAGAAAATTTAATATATCGTTCCTGGTTTGACAAAAACTATTAATTAAAACTTTATACAGCAGTACTTACTGATTGCAAAATTGGATTTTTTTATTGTGTACAAATATTTCAGCAGAAATAGGTTTTTAGCATTTCGAACCTTATGGAAAACCCAGATTGAATACATAGTTAAAACCCAAAAAAAATATTAAGCCTAATTCATCATAACGAAGAAAGACAGCTGCTGATTTGGTGCAACTAGACACTGAGGGTATGATTGATCTGTTGCATGTTCAACTTTACTACTGCAGGTCATTTGTCTCCTAATTACGTCGAGTGTGGACCATAATCCATACATACTCTTTATGGAGTGTACTTCCTAATGCAGCACAACTCTTCCTGCTTGAAAAATATTATAAACCCACCATGACAGTTTACGAAACCATTTCCAAAAGTAGTACTGGCCTCAAGAGTGGAACTTGAGGCTAAATTTTCTGATAAGTTGAATATTGTATAAGGCTATTCGGTGCTCTCAAATGGCTTGTGAATAGACAAGCCAACTTCCGAAATATGGCCTCTATATTTGTGGTAAACATTTAGTAGCTTTGGCTAAATGAAGTACGTAAAAATAAATAATAATATAGAACCATGAGAATTTATTAGCATGTGAAGCAAAGTGCCAATGATGAACCATGCTTAATAGTAGGAGTTTACATGAAATTGTAAAGAGCCTTAGGTTTTTCTACGGCATCATGCGGTTAGCTAATCCATGCGCAATTGTGTACCCATGAACAAAAGCAATGTTCATGTCAATAAAACTGCGACCATATACAGGCTCCCGTAACCCTCAACCTATTGTTGGTCTGCAAAGACCATGAACATTAGGTTTGCTTTACGACTCTAATTTTTTATATTGGTTTTTCTTTTATCTTATTAAGGTTTAGATTTGAATATGATTTCATTTCATATTGTGCAGTTCTGGAGTAGGCCGTAACTGTTCATGGATTTTGTGCACTATGTTACATAGTTATATTACTATTATATATCGCTAAAGTGTATAAAATATTTATGTTAGCCTTAAAAAATAATGCTCTAAAAGAACAGAGTCTATAAATAGACATGAGATCCATCTCATTCTTATTATTAATATGTTTCATAGAATCTCCAGCTTTGAAAAAACAAATTAGTTCATCTTATACAGATGTCAGCGTGATGATGATATTTTATGTATCTTCCTCTTATATCTGTCCGCTCAACAAATTAACTTCTTTAAAGCATACAATCTTATCAACACATGTTTAATTAATACTAATATATTTTCTTTTTGGCTTGGCGACTTCGTGACAATTCAGATGTATTAAAGAATAATAATAATTTCGATATATAAGATATAAGCTAATTTAGATGAATGCTTTTGCCATAAAACAGATAAACCAGATTTATTGAGATAAAAGAGTTTTGATTTAAATTGTATAACGAGGTTAATATAATTCCAAAATATCTCAGTTTGTGCTCGAGAGGTGGGCAAAATTACCCCGACAAGAACTATAACAGCAAGAATATTTTGGTCCAATCCTGAGAATCCAATATACCAACAGGATTTTTACAGTGACTGCAATATAGCATTCAAAAGTATTTGGAGGTTTGACATGCTTTCAGCCACTGCCATGGTGCCGGATTGAGAGAAATCTGAAATTTTTTCAGGTAATTCCAGTTGCAAGTTCCTTGGATCTTTTACATGCTACAATCAACATTAGTGTGAAACATCACACGCCCTTTTCTTCCTGAAAACGGCAGCACTAGTTGAGGTCATCTAAATTAGCTCGAACTATGGACCTCTTGCAATAACAAAACATTCAGTACATCCAGACGACTTTAAACTGTGAGAAGAAACGTGGTGATTTGCGACTGCTTTGTACTTAATTGTTACGATTTCTATTTACCAAACTCATAGCATGAATGGTGGACACCAAGTGCAAACAAAACACAAAGTTGTCTTACCACATTTATTGGTAATGACTGAACTCTTAATTTTAAAACTGTGAATTCATATGGCAAGCTTTCCGCAAGAAGATTGACAGAGTAATATCTAATTACTCACCAATGTAGTAAATTTTTTCTCCTGCTATAAAAATGAAGAGAAAAGTTAGTTTATGGTTCCATGTTTGACAAAACCTACTAATTAAAGCTTCATTCAACAACACATATGCAAAATTAAATTTTTTCTGCTGAGAAAATATTTCACTAGAAGTAGTATATTTAGAAGTTCAAACCTCATGACGAAACCAGATATAAATTCAAAGGAAAAACCCGAAGAAAAATTTAGCCGAATTAATCATATTAAAGCTACTGACTGGGAGAAAATAGACACTAACTGCTTGAATGATCTCTATAAAGCATGTAAACCAATACAACTGCAAGTCATCAGCTACTAAATTTAAGTGTTCAATATAAGATCGAGTATGGCCATCCCGAAATGTCTTCTCTTTATTTCTTACTACAGCAAAAAGTATCTTGTTTGAAAAAGATTGAATAACTTCTCTTGCATCGTACAATACTATTTTCTAAAGCAGTACTGACCTCAAGATGGTAACTTGCTGATTAATATTTCTGTTTAGTTGCATAATTGTATACAACTTTTTTTGTTGCTGTGAAATGTCTCGTAGATAGAAAAGCTGCAGTTGACCATCCGAAGTATGTTCTATAGATTTGTGGTAAATATTCAGTTATTTTGGATATTTACAGTATGTGAAAGTAATTAACATAAGCATTTATTGGGATACGAAACAAAGTTCCAGTGAACCAAGTTTAATATTAAGAAACTGTGTGAAACTATAAAGAGCCAGAGGTTTTCATGCAACCCTTCTGATCCATGAAATATTCTGTAGGCATGTTCAAAAGCAATGTTCTACTCAATAAAATGGCACTGTAACCCTTAAAATACATTTGGTCAGCAAAGATCCAGACATCAGGTTGGCTTTTATACCATAAACTTTCCATATCGGTTTTTTTGTTATCTTGTTAAGATTTATTTTTTAATAAAATTTCGTTTCATATCTTGTGCAATTCTGGAGTGTGCAGTATTAATTAATGAATTTCGTTCATTATATAAATTATAAAAAACGCTTAGTGCATAAAATATTTACATAAGCCTTAAAAATAATGCTCTAAAGGAAGAGATTCGCCCTCCCACCCCCCCCTATAAAAAAACAAGCAGCAGAAGCTTTTACATGTATTAGCACAATGTATCTTTTTCTAGTATAAGTGCATTTAGCACATTAAGTTATTTAAAGCTTAAATACTGTATTAAGACAAGATTTAGATTAGGGGTTTGAATAACATCTCTGTAATGTGTGGTGCAGTGGCAACCCGGACCACTACACTGTGACTGAGGTTGGCGCTAATGACCAAGTTGTCGACACGCCATTAAGCCTCAATCCCCCCACTGTATTTACATGCCTTTTTTAATACTAATATATTTTATCTTTTTCTTAGAGATATTTAAGGAATATTAAATAATTAGAATAATTGTGATAGATTAGACAATCGTGGTATGAGATAATTTAGATGTTTGTTTTTTAAAGATAAACCAAATAAACCCTATATAATGAGATAAACGATATTTTATTTATACTGTATAAATGAGGCTAAAGATATCTGTAAGATGATCGAAATTGAGGATCGACAGCTAATATTTATCCTAATACATATCCTTATATTTATTTTCTCTTTATCAGATGGCTTCCAATAAAAATTAGAGTATGTACCTTTTTTAAGGATTCGTATATCTATAGAACCTACCTTATTATTAAACTGGTCTTATGACTGACTCACTTTTTACTTAGCAGTTATTAAACAGAGTTGGGAATTTGTGTTTTTTTTCTCAGCAAATAGTATTCATTCGTTTGCCAGATACTGGCGAAAAAGCCAACAACAACATCACCAACAACTACATTAAAGTAAGTATAAAGGCCCTGAGAATTTTACACCTAGAATTTAACCCATAAATATTTTGAAACGGTTCATTGGTTCGATCTCTAGGGAAGCAAAAGAGTCAAACATGAATAACAACAATAAAAAAACACCGACAAGCATATTGTAGCGACATTAAATAAGCGTCAAGAGGCATTAGAGGTATGAACTGCACTCCATCAGAATGAGAGAGGACCATTTTCTCCAGTTAATTCTAATTGGTAGTTCCTTGGGCATTTTACATGCCACAATAGACATGAGTATCAAACTTAACAGGCCCTTCTTTTTCTGAAAACGGTAGTAGTGGTTGAGGTCATGATCGAACCATGGGCCTCTTGCACTACCTAAATATCCAGTTCATCAACTCCGAACTGGGAGAAGAAACATGGTGATTTGTGACTACTTTGTACGTAATTGTACGACTTCCATATACCTAACTTAGGCATGAATGGTGAATAACTAATATCTACTCCACTGTAGTAATCCTTTCCTTCTCCTATAGCAGAGAAGAGAAAATTTAGTTTATCGTTCTACCTTTGACAAAACCTATTAAACAGTGCTACATTTAGCAGCAAAAATTATATGCACAATTGGAATGTTTTTCTATTGCAAAAATGTTTCACCAGAAATAGTTCTTTTAGAATTTCGAACTGTATGAAAAAAACAGATGATAATAAAAAGAAAAAAACCTAAGCAAATTATCATAACGAAGAAAGACAACTGCTTATCAGGAGCAACTAACACTAATAATCTCGGTACGGCATGTTAACCATTTCCACCACATGCCATGTGACTAAATTTAGGTGATAAATATTAGGTAATCCGTAAATATCTTCTTGCTGGAGTGTATTTCCTGCTACAGAAATAAGCATCATGTAGAAAATATTGCAACCCTTCTATTGCTGTGTGCAGTACTATTTCCAAAAGCAGTACTGACCTCAAAAGAGTAATTGGCTGATTAACATTTCTGTTTAGTTGCTTACTTGTGTGAGTCTATTTTTTGTAGATTTGAAATGATCTTTGGATAAACAAGCTACGGGCAAACTTCTGAAGTATGTTCTACGTAGATTTGGTAACAATTTAAGAGTACATTTAAATTGACATTTATAGTACATTAAGAAAAATAATTTATTGATATATTAGGAAGTGACACGAAGTGCAAGTGAACCATGTTTAATGATAGAGATGGCGTGAAAATATAAAGTGGCAGAAGTATTTCTTCAACATCATTCATCCCTATGGATATAGGCATAATTGCGCAACCATGTTAAAAGACAATAGTCAAGACAAGAAATTTGCATCCTTTTGCAGGTAGTGTAAAAGGCACAACATTCTTGGTCTGCAAAGACCAAGCCATCAGGTTGATTTTCTGACCAAAAACTTTTGCAAATAGTTTTTCTTTTGTTACCTTATTTAGGTTTGGTTTTGGATATGAATTTTTGTTTCATATCTTGCGTAATTCGGAGAGGTCCATAACTATTAATGGATTACGTCCACTGTAGTATAACATACATAGTAGTAGTACTACATAGTAGTATAAAAAATAAATTTAAATAGGCATTAAAAATAATTAATGCTGTAAATGAAAATATTCCAAAAAAAGATACTGTAACTCACCATCATAGCACTAAAGAGCATAGAGAATATCCATCGTTCCAGAAATGTTAGTGCTTCCTTTAAAAGTGTTATTGCTACACTGATGGCTTATCCGCCGTTTTCTTCCTTTACAACAATAAGTATTTCTAGGTTTATATCAGTTTTTCTATGCCTAAGCCTTTTTCAGTACTACTATGTCTAATACAGAGGACATAACTCATTAACAGTTACAGCCAAATCCAAAGTTACACAAGATATTATACGAAATCATATCGAAAACTAAACGTTAAAAAGTTGCATAAGCTTTTTTAAAGCCTGCACCCTTTTTCACATATTTAAAAACGTTTTTTAATACGTACGTCTCTTATTTTTTTGGACCTAATTTAAATAATTCTAATAATTGTGCTATATGACATAAGTGAGATATGAATTATCTCTTTGAGATAATTCATAAAAACTAGATATGACATAATGCAGGTAAACAAATTTTGTAAGACAAGGATAAGCAAGATTTAATAGGATAAAAGAAATTTGAGTTAAATTATATAAACAAAATTGCAGATAAATGTACGATGATCGAGATTTAGGCTATATATCGATTATTTATCCTCATACATATCGCAGTATGTAATGTGATACTACAACTTCTCTTTTTCAAATAGCTTCCAATAAATTCCTGCCTGCAGCTCTACTCATAGGATTCCTGTTCGGGATTCTTGTCTTCACAGAACCCTGTAGCATTAACTGTTCTTTTTACACACTGTACTATTACTTACTAGGAGAATTTTAACACAGTTGCATCGTTTACAATATAAAGGCGAAATATCCTAACAACAACACTGTAATTGTATTAAAATAACTATAAAAAGTACCTCAGCCTTTTTAATACCTACATTTTAAGAAGTAAAATTTAAAATCGGTTCATTGATTCAAACTCAAGAATGTAGCAAAAAGTTCTGAACACGAACAACAATAATAAATTAGTAGCATTCAAATACCTGATTCTTGTTATTGCCTTCAATTTAAGCTACAAATATTGAAAATTGGTACACTAGTTTGGTCTCTGTGACACAGCAAAATTGTATCAACGAGAACTACAAGAAAACGAATATTGTAGTCTGACGAAGAGTCTACAATATTCTTACAGGATTTTCACTGTAACTGTGGTAGAATTTTGATATTTAATTGGCTCCCAGACACAGCTATGAAATTTGAAGGTGAGCGGCGACATTTTGTAGGTAATTCCATAGTTCTTAAGATCATTTCATGCCACAATCGACCTAACCAAGAGGTATCACAGCGGCTTTCATTTCCTGAAGTTGTTGAGGTAAGGTTCTAACCAGGGACCTCTTCCACAAACAAAACATCCAGTATATCCATGTAACGTGTCCGAATAAGGTCAAAAACGTAGTAATTTACGACTGATATGCATATAATTGTTCAATTTTCTCTTTACCTAACTTAAGCTTGAATAATAGACACCTGCTCATAAAAAAATACCCAATTCACTCAACACATTTTTCAGTAATAATAAGAACTAATAGATTTAAAATGTTGAATCAAGGTTGCACTGCACCATAAGTTGAATAAAAGATTATTACTTAATTACTCACCATCATAGTGTTCATTTTTTTCTCCTTCTAAAAAATGAAAAGTAAAATTTATGGCATCAATCTATGTTTGACAAGACCTATTAATTAAACCATCGTAAAGCAACACTTATTGTATGCAAAATTAGAATATTTTCTTCCGTGAAAATATTTCACCAAACACAGTTCTTTAGGAGGTTTGAACCTTACGGTAATACCAAATCAAAATACAAAAGAAACACCCAAAAAAATATTAAGCCAAATTGATGTCATTGAAGAAAGACAACTGCTGTTGATTGGTAGCAACTAGACGCTGAGGGTTCGAATGATGTCATTGTGACATGTTAAGCTTTACCACTGCAGGTCATGTGCCTCTAAATTTAGCTGTCGACTATTAGGTCGACTGTTGATCATGATTATATTCTATTAGTGGAGTTTATTTCATAATGCAGCATAAATTATTTTGCTTGAAAAGGATGTAACCCCTCCATAGCAATGTACGATACCATTTCCAAAAGCAATACTGACCTCAAGAGGACAACTTACATATTAACATTTCTGGTAAGTTGTATATTGTGGAAGATTTGTTTTTTGTTACATTGATATGGTTTATGGCTAAATAAGCTAGAGGCAAACTTTTGAAGTATGTTCTGTATATTTGTAGTAAATATACAGTAGCTTTGGTTATATCAAGTACATTAAAGTAAATAATTACATAGTACCATAAGGATTTATTAGTATGAGAGACAAAGCGAAAATAATAAACCATGTTTAAAGGTATGAGATTGCATGAAAATACACAGAGCCATAGATGCTTCTAAGACATCTAGCAGCCTTCTGATCCATGCAAAATTGTGCAGTCATATTCCAAAGCTATATTCACGTCAAGAAATTGGGGACCAATATAAAGGCTGTGTAACCCTCAAAATATTTTTGGTCAACAAAGAGCAAGAGCATTCGGTTGGCTTTAGGACAATAAACTTTTCGTATTGGTTTTTATGTTATCTTAATAGGGTTTTATGTTATTTAGTTTTTGATGAGATTTCGTTTCATATCTTGTGCAAATCTGGAGTAAGCCATAGCTTTTAACGGATTTTATGCGATATATTACAAATTTATTTTATAATTTATATGAATAACCCTTAAGCTCTTTAAAACTACAATCATATCTATGATCGTGTTTTAAATACACAATATCTGTTGTTGCTTGGAGACCTGGTGACATTTCAGATATATTAAATATTTAGAATTATGATATATGAGATAATCGTGAAATGAGCTAATTTAGTTGAATGCTTTTTGAGATAAACTAGATAAACCTGATTTAATGAGGTAATAGAAGGTTGGTTTATATTGTATAACCAGTTAAAAGATAGTAAGATGAATGAAATTAAGGCTAGAGAGCGAATATTTATCCTAATCGTAGCCTAAAATTTATTTAAATATTAAGTACTCTCCATCAGATTGCTTTTAATAAAACTTGAATCTGCAGCTTTATTTATTGATTTGCTATTAGGGATTCTTGCCTCCACAAGGCCAACTTATATTTAACTGTTCGTAATACTCACCCAATTTTTTCTTATCAGGACAATTTTAAACACCGTTATGGAATTTGTTTTTTTCGTTAGCAATTAGTATTCCTTTCATTTGTGCAATACCGGTAAGAACGCTGACAAGAACAACATCAACAGTAACAATACTGTTGTCAAATTAAATAAGTATCGAAATGCCCTAAAAGAGCATTTTTAACGTTTACATTTTAAGCCATAAATATTTGCACTCGGATCATTGGTTCAGTCTCTAGGGAGGAAGTAAAAACCCAAACATGAATAACAACAATAACAAAAACAATAACTACGACAAGAATATTGTAGTTACATTAAATAAGCGTTCAAAAGGCTCTGGTCCATTGAGTGCAGGGATTTTAAGCTTTAAATATTAAAAATTGGATCTTCGGTTTGATTTTTGATTTATAGGGGAGTGCATAATTACCCCAACAAGAACTAAAGAACAAGAATATATTATTCTGGTGCAGAGAATACAGTAGTCTTACAGGATTTTCTCAGTGTCTGCGATACAGTGTTCAAATGTTTTGGAGGTTTAACTCATTCCAAGCTGCCGCCATGGTGAGAGAATGAGAGAGGGTCGTGTTTTCCATGTAATTCCATTCTAAAGTTCTTTGGATGTTTGACATGCCAAAATCGACCTGAGCACAATACATCAAAGGCCCTTTATCTTCCTGAAAAAGGCAGTAGTGATTAGGCTTGCATAATGTACCTCTTGCACTAACAAAACATCTAGTGCATCCATATAACGACTCCAAACTAAGAGGATAAACGTGTAGATTTCCGGCTGCTACGTACTTAATTGTGACGAATTCTATACCTAACTTATGGGATATGTGTGGACACCATTCCAAACAAAACATACAGTAACTCTTACCACATTTATTGGTACTCATTGAACTCTTAATTTTAAAACTGTGAATCCTTATGCTAGCCATCCCAAGAAGACTGAAAGATTAATATCTAATTACTCACCACTGTAGTATCCTTTTCCTCCTGCTGTAAAAAGGAAGAGAAAATTTAGTTTGTCGTTTTAGGTTTGACAAAACCTATTAATTAAAGCTACATTCAGCAACACATATCTAAATTTAAATTTTTTTTCTTCTGTGAAATATTAAGAAATATTAAGCCGAATTGATCATAATGAAGAAAGACAGCTGCTGATTGGGAGCAACTAAATTCCAATGGTGCGAATAATTTCGATATGGCATGTTAAGTATTTTCACCTCATGTCACCTGCCTGTAAATTTAGGTGATCAGTATTAGGTCTAGTATGTCCATCCCCAAATGTTTCCTCAAAGAAGTATATTTCTTGTACAGCAAAACGAATGTTGCTTACAAAAATTATATCCCCATAAATGGTGTACAAAACCATTTCCTAAAGTAGTACTGATCTCAAAAGCATAACTTGTTGAATAATATTTCTGTTTAGTTGCTTAAATACATAAGACACTTTTTCGTAGCTTTGAAATGCTACTAGGATAGACAAGCTATGGCAAACGTATAAAGTATGTTGTATGTATTTGTGGTAAATATGCTGTAGCTTTGGTCATTCATAGTTCATGAAGATAAATACGCATTTATTAGGAAATGAAACAAAAGTGTCAATGAACAATGTTTAATAGTAGAAGATTGGATGAAACTATAGGGTGACAGAGGTATTTCTTCAACATCTTGCGTTGATATTGGTCCATGTAAAATTGTGTACGCATGTTCAAAAGCAATGGTCAAGTCAAGAAATCAGCAACCATATACAGGTAATGTGAAGCTGGAAAAGTCCGTTTTTTAATATCTTTTACATCGTATTTTATAAAAACTTTTTATATCATTTTTGTTACTATATTAACGTTTTGATTTGGATATGATTGCATTTCATATCTTGTGTAACTCAGGAGTATGCCGTAACTTTTAATGGATTATGTGCACTGTATTACATATAGTACTATTAAAAAATCCTTATATGTATAGAATATTGAAGTAAGCCTTAAAGATACTTAATGCTTTAAAGGAACAGCTTCAAGAAGACGATATGTTACCCATCAGTGTTGCACTAATGTGCGTTAAAAATATCCTCCATCCCATACAAGCTGATGCTTCTTTTAAACGTGTTAGTGAGATGCTTATGTGCCTTCGTCCTTCTTAAAGCAATGAGTATTTTTAGGATTACATCTAAATTGTCTATGCTCAAGGATTTTTTAATACTGCAATACGTATTAACAGTTACGTTAAGAGTTACACAAGATATGAAGCGAAATCATACCAAAAACTAAACCTTATTAGGTTTTATCAGCTTTTGTAAAGTCCACATCTATTTTACAAACTTATAAACGTTTTTTAATACTTATTTCCATAATTTTTCTTTGAGTTGTTTCAGAGAAATTAAATATTTCGAATGATTTCGATGTATGATGTAGACGAGATCACAACTACTTGTGATAATTCAAAAAGAACTGTCATAAAGGAGATAAACGCCATGTGCTAAACATACGTAAACTACATTTAATACGATAAAAGAGATTTGAATTAAATTGTATAAACTACATTACAGATAAATATAACATGAACGAGATTTACTGTAGGCTTTATAGCGATTATCTATCCTAATACAAATTCTAAGAAGTATTTTGATATAAACTTCTCATTATCAAGTTGCTTCCAATAAAATTTGTATCTGCTGCTTTATTCATGCATTGCTATTGAAAATTCTTGTGTCCACAGAACCCTTTGGTAATAAACTTTTCTTTTTATACACTCTTATATTGCTTATTATGAGTATTTCAACACAGTTGAATAGTTTGCGATATAAAAGCTAAAAATCGCAACAAGGACACTGCAGTCACAATAAAATAACTAAGAAAAATCCTTGAGCTTTTTAATATCTACTTTGAAGTCATAAAATTTAAAATCAGTTCATTGATTTGATCTGTTGAAGTAAGCGAACAATTCTGAACAACAACAACCACAACAACAAAAGTGTTGTAGTTACTTCATTAGTGTTCAAAAGGCCTGATCCTTGTTACTGCCTCCATCTTAAGTTTCAGACACTGAAAATAGCATCATTGGTTCCCTATCCAGGTGAAAGCAAATTGTCTCAATGAGAACTACAACAACAAGAAAATCGTACACTGAAGAAGAGTCTACAATTTTCTTGCAGGACTTTAACTGTGACTGCGGTAGAGCATTAAAATTATATTAATGATTTAATGGGCTCCCAAGCACAGTCACGACATTAGAAGGCAAGAGGGCAATCCAATCATAGATTACAAAGATCTTTTGATGCCCCAATTGACGTGAGAACGTGGCATCACAGGGCATATCCTGAAAATGGTAGGAGTTGTTGAGGTAAACTCGAACCATGGAACTCTACCACTAACAAAACATCTTCTGCGTCCATTTGAAATATCCAAACCGGGTGGAAAATGATAGTAATATGCGACTGCTTTGCATATTGTTTTACTTTGCATATTGCATATTGTTTTGTTAGACTTTCTATTTATGTAACTTAAAAGAAGAATGATGGCCACCAGCACATGACAAAACACCCAGTTCTCTTACCACATTAATCAGTAATCATTAAACTTTTACGTTTAAAAATTTGAATCCAGGCAGCACATCACCTCAAGTTTAATGAAGGATTAATATCTAATTACTCACCACCGTAGTGTTTTTCGTTTTCTTCTCCACCTAGAAATTGAAAAGAAATGTATTATCGTTCTGTGTTTGAAAAACCTATTAATTAAAGCTTCACTTATTGTATGCAAAATTGTATTTTTTTTTCTGTGAAAATATTTCAACAGAAATAGTTCTTTTAGAATTTCGAATCCTATGGCAAATCCAGATGAAAATAAAAAGGAAAAACCCAAAACAAATGTTAAGCCGAATAGATCATAATGAAGAAAGACAACTGCTGATTAGTAGCAACTAGACACTGAGGGTATGAATGACTTGATTTGGTCATGTGCCTCTAAAATTTAGGTGTTATATATTAGGTTGTTTTGACCAAGTCCCATATATCCTCTAGTTTTGTGTATGATTTTGTTTCAAATCTTGTGCAACTCAAGAGTATGCCGTAACTGTTAGTGAATCTTGTGCACTGTATTACATATTTACATTAGTATTATATGTGTAGCTTTTAAATTCTGTAAAGCTTAGAAACGAATGTTTGCACTTTTTAAAATACATAATATATGTTGTTTTTTTGCTTGGAGACTAAGTGACATTTCAGATATATTAAATAATTAGAATAATTGTGATATATGAGGTCACCGTGATATAAGCTAATTTAGATGAACACTTATTGAGATATATTAGATAAAAGAAATTTAATGAGGTAAAAGAGTTTTGATATTGTATTGTATAACTAGGTAAAAGATAATTGTAAGAACGAAATTAGGACTACAAAGGTAATATTTATCATAATTCGCATTCCACTATTTATTTTGACAATAAGTGCTCTTCATCAAACTGCTTCCAATAAATCATGAACCTGCACCTTTATTCATAAAGTGGCTAATTGGGGTTCTTGTCTCAACAGAGTCCTCGTATATTTAACTGTTATTTTTCTTCACATATTTATTTCTTATTAGGACAATTTTAAACTGATCTAGGGTATTTGTTTTTTTCGTAATTAAATAGTATGCATTCGTTTGAGTAAAAGCTGCTTGAATGCCAACAACAATGATAATAAGAACAAAATAAATGCCAACAACACTGTAGTCGCAATAAAAATAAGTACAAAATGCTAATAAGCCAAAAAATATTTTAGAATCGGTTCATTGGTTTTATCTCTTTGGGGAAGCAAAAGACCCAACATGAACAACAACATAGTCTAGAATAGTGCAGTTACATGAAATCAGCGTTCAAAAGGCCATGTTCCATATCATTATCTATATTTTAATATTTAAATATTGAGAATTGGATTTTCTAGTTACTTTCTAAGGGAGTGCAAAATTTCCTCAACAACCACTACAACAACAAAACTATTTTAGTCTGAAGCAGTGAATTCAGTATTTTTAGATGATTTTCACAGTGACTGAGGTAGTGTTCAAAAGGCCTTGTAAGTTGAAACTCTCAGAGTTGCCGGCATTTCGCCAAAATGAAAGAGGGGCATTTTTCCATGTAATTTCAGTATGAAGTTCCTTTTGACATGAGCATGAGAAATAACAGGCCCTTCTTTTCCTGAAAACGGCAGAAGTAGTTGTGTCAGACTCGAACCATGGACCACTTGCTGTAATAAAACATCCTATACATCCACATGACGACTCGGAACTGGGAAGGAAAATGTGGAAATTGGCGAATGGTTTGTACCTAAATTTGGGGCTACTTCTCTTTACTTAAGGCGTGATTGTATGGTGGACACCATTAAAAACAAAACACCCAGATTTCTTATCACATTTATCAGTAATAACTGAACTTTTTATTTTAAAACTGTAAGTCCATTATGAACCCACCACAAGATGATTGAACGATTAATATCTAATTACTCAACACTGTAGTAACCTATAAAAGTGAAGAGAAAATGCAGTTTATCGTTCCAGGTTTGGAAATACTTATTAATTAAAGCTTCATTCTGCAACACATGTTATATGCAGAATTGGAGCTTTTTCTTCTATTTATATTTTTTGCCGTATCCAGATGAGATGAAAATTCAAAGCATAAAGCCAAAGAAATATAAGATGAATTTATCATAAGAAAGAAAGATATCTAGACGTCTACACTTTAGATGTCTAAAAATAACTAGCAAGTCCCTGAATAATTTTATTACGTACATTTTAAGCCATCAATTTAAAATTGGTTCATTGATTCCATTGTAATAGGGAAGCAAAAAGCCTGTACATGAACAACAGCAACAACAACAACAATATTGTGTTTACATTGCAATTGCATTCAAGAGGCATGGCCCTTGTTAGTCCCTTCATTTTAAGATACAAATATTGAAAATTAGTTCATTGGGTCGGTTCCTAGATGAGAGCAAGATTGTCTCAACGAGAACTACAATGAAAAGAATATGAAGAGTCTCTGATGAAGAGTTTACAATATTCTTACAGAATTTTCACCGTGACTGTGGTAGAGCGTTCAAGTGACCTTGAAGATTTTACTATCTTGAGAGCCACAACCATCACATCAGAAACAGGGTACTTTTTCTAGGTAAGTATGATAATAGGTTCCTAAGATCTTTTCAACGTGAGTTCACAATGGACATGAGCACGAGGCATCACAAGGGATTTCTCTTCCTGATAATGGCAGGATTTGTTGAGGTAAGGCTCGAACAACGGAACTCTTCCACTAATAAAACATCCAGTACATCTATTTAACCTTTCGAAACATGGAGCAACACCGTAGTGATTTTTGACTGCTACGAATATAATTGTTAGATTTTCTAACAAAACATTGTTCTTTTACCACATTTACCAGTAATGACTAAATTCTTAGATTTAAAAACTTGAATCCAAGAAGATTGAAAGAATAATATCTAATTACTTACCATCATGGTGTCCTTTTTCTCCTTCTATAAAGTGAATAGAAATTTTAGTATATCGTTCTACGTTTAACAAAATCTAGTAATTAAAGCTTCATACAAAAACACGTATTAAATTTAGAATTTTTTTCTTCTGTAAAAATATTTCACCAGAATTAGTACCGCAGAATTTCGATTCTTTTCAATACCGGATGAAAATAAATAGGAAAACCAAAACAAGATATTAAGCAGAATTGATCATAATGAATAAAGACAACTGCTGGTGGATGCAGCTGGACACCCAGGGTACTAATGATCTCATTGTGGTAGCTTTACCATTGCAGGTCATGTACCTCTAAATTCCGGTGTTGAATATTAGGTTGAGTTTTGATGATGTCCTATTTAACCTCTTACTGGAGTGTTTTGCATAATACAGCACAACTCATTTTGTTTGAAAAACGCTGTATCCCCTTCATTGCAGTGTACAATACCATTACCGAAACCAGTAATGACCTCAAGAGGATAACTTGCTCATTAACATTTCTGTTAAGTTGCATAATTATTGTGTAGGGCTATATCTCGTCGATTTGATATGCTTTGTGGCTAGACAAACTAGAGACAGACTTCCTAAGTATGTTCTATATATTTGTGGTGAATATTTCAGTAGATTTAAATAAATGACTTATGTGAAAGTAAATACTAATGCAGTACAACAGGGAATTATTATCAAGTGAAACAAAGTGCAACTGATGAACCATGTTTAATAGGCTAGTAAGAGATTGCATGCAACTATGAAGGGCCAGAGATATTATTACGACATCAATAAAAAGGCGACCCTATAAATGCTGAATGCATAACCCTCAAATTTTCTTTGGTCAGCAAAGACCATGAAATTTAGGTTGGCTTCACCACTATAAACGTTTCATACAATTTTTTTTGTGCAACTCTGGAGTAGGTTGTAACTGTTAATTGATTTTGTGCACTGTATTGCATAATTAAATTAGTATTACATACTAAAGTTCTTTAAAGCTTATAAACGTCTCCATACACGTTTTTTAATACATAAAACCTATTTTTGGGGGAAGACTTGGATAAATTTCAGGTGTGCTAAACAATGGATTTTGTACACTGTATTAAATAATTTTACGAGTAATATATAACGGCAGAATTCTTTAAAGCTTATAACCGAATACATACACTTTTTTCATATATAATATACAGGGTATTTTTGAATAAAACCGACAAACTTCCAGGAGGTAAAGACAAGGCAAAAAGAACTACACAACACCTATCCGAAAAAGATTGGTTACTCAGATGTCACCTATTTTACCCCAATAACTTCATGATCGTATATTTAAGTCAATGCTTAATTGGAGGCCGTGTCTGAATGCTTGCAATGTGCACAATTTTTGTAATCTCATACAAAATATTCCCTGTTTAAATCCAAATTCAAACAAACTCAGCTGCAACACGGTGCAACACCCTGCAGCAAAACTTCGTGATTGACCGTATTGAATTTGTTTTAAAGAGCCATGAGCTTTTTTAATATCTACATTTAAACTCATAAATATTTAGAAATGTTTCATTGGTTCGAGCACTAGGGGAAGCAAAAACCAAAAGTAACCTACAACAATAACGAAAACAACGACAAGCATATTATAGTAACATTAAAACAGCGTTCAAAACCCCTTGATCTATGTTAGTACTGTTGTCCACCATACATGCCTTAAGTTAGTTAAATAGAAGTCACAACAATTACTTGCAATGAAGTTTAAAATCGCCACGTTTCTCCATCCAGTTTGGAGTCATTATATAGATGTGCAGGATGTTTTGTTAGTGCAAGACGTTCACAGTTCGAACCTCCACAACTACCGTACCGTTTTCAGGAAGGAAAGGACGTGTGATATCTTGTTCTTATGTCCATTGTGGGATGAAAAAGATTCAAGGAACTTTGGATTGAACTTACCTAGAAAAACACTCCACTATCATTATGTTGCTATGGTGGCAGTTGGGATTATGTGAAACCACCAAAACCGAACACTATATCACAGTCACTGTGTCAATCCTCTAAGAACACTGAACTTTCTGCAACAGATGTATTCTTGTGGTAGTATTTGTAGGGGAATTTTTGCGTTCCCCTAGAAATCAAGTCAAATATCTGATTTTCAATATTTAAACTTTCAAAACACCCACTTGGCTTACTACATTAATCGGTTATCATTGAAATAGTTGTGTCAGACAATAACCATGGACCACTTGCACTAACAAAATATCCTATACATCCACATCACGACTCGGAACTGGGAGGAAAAACGTGGAGATTGGCGAATGGTTTATACTTAAAATTGTGGCTACATCTATTTACTTAAGGCGTGATCATGTGGTGGACACCAATA
>JAHWFP010058144.1:0-15167 GCA_023313725.1 Lithobius niger
AATTTTTCAATTTATTTTGCTTTTCTGGAAGGTGTAGTTGAAAAATTAACATCGTGATGACCTTAAGGTCTTCAAGGTCATTCAAACTACCATCGATACATGTTGCCCGAGCCATACTTTATGCATTTACAATTTATGGTTAGCTCTAGAATGGCAGAGGGCTTATCCAGTCTTTCAGGCCAGTCGTCAGCACTGTAAAAACAGTTCTTTAAAAACAAACACATTATAGACATACTTAAAAAATGTTTTAAGAAGGTTTTGCTGATAAACACATAAAAGAGTGTTAGAAATAGCATTGGCTGCGAAGAAAGCTTTCCAAACGTTAGCGTTTATACCACGGCTGTGACGTCACGCTAACTCAACACCACTTTAAATTTCCGTAGATTAAATCCCGTTAACCATAACCGGAAGTCTGCGTCATCGCAAAAAGTGTGGGTTATCAAGTTACCCCACACTTTTGCCGATAACCCACACTTTTGACACTTCCGGATCACACGACCGGGAACGCAAACACCTACAACCAAATACTGCGTGCAAAAAAAGTAATGCAATAAAAACATACAAAAGGAATTACTTAAGCAGCCGGAATGTCCCGAATGAAATCCTATCCATGCTAACTCTCACATGTCTGGCCCATAGCTAAGCTTTTTCACTCCGCGTAACTTCCCCCCCTTCTGCCACGAACTAAAACAAAATGACCTTCATTCATACCGATGCCCTATTACCGTATATTTTAAACAATTCTCAAACTACAAACGCACAAAATGAATTACATACTTTGCCAGAATGTCTCGACACAATGTCATTCTATCCCTGCTGCCTCATATCTAAGTTTATTCCATTCGAACACCTTCGAAAACACGAGCGAGCTTACCAGCGTGAAATATGGCCACGCGTCTCCTTCCCACACACTCCCTCCATAAACTTGATCCAAAGAACTCGTCCGTCTACCACCCACTCCCCCCTCCATAAACTACAAGGGAATGACCTTCATTCATAGCAACATTCTGATTGATTACCGTATTCTTGAAGCAATTTTCACAAAACACAAACACGTTTTAATTAAATACGAGTTAGGAAACGAGCGGTTATCGATTTATAACCCACGGCTGCGATTATATCCCGGCTCTCGTATACAAATAAGTCTCGGGCTTTCGCCCTCGACCTATTTACATACTTGAGCCGGGCCAATAATCGTGGGTTAAAAATCGATAACAGCTCGCTTCTCACCAATAACTCTTAATTATACAGCGTTGCAGGCTGAAATGCGTTTAAAATAAAATACCAGCTTTCAATTTACGAAAAATTATCAATATGCTACATGATTAAACGTGTATTTTTATGACAGCTCGTATGTTTTTTTTTTTTAATTAAGTGATACGAAAACGATTATGGTTTATTATCTGTTGGAAAATAAAGTAGGCGTCGGGCGAAAGTCTAACTGGAAAATCGTCTAATGGGATTGTCTAATGGAAAATCAACTACATAGAATATCCCAAAATGAATAATCTTCTAACTGAACAATAATATGGCTACAGTGTCTGATGTTATTTGTGTAGCCGCCTCGAGCACGGCAGTGCCAGCGAGGTAGGAACTTTTCATTATACGAATTTCGTGCTAGACGATTTTCCGTTATATTGCATACGTTCTTCCAATTATGCGAATTTCCAGTTAGACAATCTTCCCACGCCTCGAAAATAAACACACTATTCTTTTACGATAAAAACACTGCTAACAGTGGATTATTGAAACGTTTTACCGAGTGTCTGGACTTGAGTTAGCGTATAAGGTAGGATTAGTAATAACATAAGTGTGAGTGTATGTCGTCCTGAGCCAAGGATTACCCATTAAAAAAATCAAATCAAATTGCTAATTTACTTCATTTTTTAAGTATTGTACGGATTAAAGAAGTGTTTTATTTTTAAATAATTCCTTCGTTACGTCTTTATCGAACTGTTGCAAAGTGAACGCCAGTGGTTAACTTTAAATGCACTTCACGTCTGCCACACAATATAAACGTTAATATTTTTGAAAGGTTTTTTCGCAGACCATGCTATTTGTTAAAGGTTTTTTTTTTTTTTATTTTAGCTAAAAATGTCTAAAAGCGTTTTCCAGGTGTGTCTAAAATTTGTTTATTTTAAAACACATATTCTTTACAGTTTATATCACCATGGTAACCACTTGTGTCTAACGTAAAATATTTGTCTGTTTTCAGGTGGTTGAGAAAGAATGTCGAAGACACTCTTACACCGGTTGGTTATGGTTGAATTTTTGTGCGCAATTTCTTGAATTCTCCTTCATTTCATTCATTCATTATTGAAAGGTGGGATTGAAAGCCCATGGCTTAGATGCTTTTTCAAGTCAAGTATTTGTGTTGTACAATTATTTTTAATTAATTTATATGAATAATGAGAATAACTATTGCTGGACTCGTGTTATATGATTAATTTTCACATCTGAGAGGAAAAAAATCCCCGAAATTCTTCGCCCTTGTTTTTATTGATTTAAAAATGTAAATCCATCAGAAAAACATAGAATGCTTGTGTAAAATCAGAAATTAATTGGCCAATGGGTTCAAAGGATATCATGGAGACAGACAGAACGCCATCAGCACATGATGAGATCCACCTTTGCTCTACTAAACCGCGGCTTCCTAATTGGCGGAGCGAAGCGAGCGTAGCGTAGTCTATAACGGACACCAAATTGCAAATGATGGTTGGTAGGTTTAGTGGTTGGTTGCAGGACTTTTGTAGTCCGGGTGAAGCCCAAACGAAAGGTCGGATCGGGAATGAAAATTGCTACAATGCATGAAACCCCTAAAAGTATTGGAGAATTCGAATTTGTCGAATATCGACCAATTATAACGAATTAACTTACACTTTTTAGAATTTATCATTCTAACACTCACCATTGTAATTTTGGAATCCCAAATAGCTGGGAATTCCGACAAAGCGCACACCGTGCTGCCGGTACACAAGTGAAAGTTTTAACACACGGAAAACGAAGACGGTATTGCTTCCTGATAACTAACAATCTTTGTCGATGTATTTCAACGAAATAATAAAATTTGACCATCACATTTTAAACCCAACAGAAAGGTACGCACTAAAAAATAGACATAAAATAAAAAATGAAAAACAAAAGGATTCGGTTAATGACACATATTTGTTTCATTTGAACAGAATCCTTCGAGAATTCCCTTCAACATCCCGACCAAAAGTGTTGCTTAGGCTAGCTAAGGGAATCTCACATTTATACCTTACAACCTCGTAGGGTGGCGAGGATAATCTGAAACAAAACCTACAAGGGTGAAAGAACCCGCCAAGTTTCAGCCAATCAAAGTAGTGATATCAGAACAAACAAGGCTGCCACCAAGTTGCTACACTAGTTGCCATGCTAATTCCACTGACTATTACTTCACATGTTAAACGAAAAACGTCAGCATTGCTAGAGGTTGTAGCAATGGCCAGGCTTGTCATTTAACCTCTGATCTAATAGTCGGTGGGATTAGCTTGGCAACTAATGTGCCAACTGGGTGGCAGCCATTTTTGTTCTGATATTACCACTTTGATTGGCTGAAACTTGGTGGATTCTTTCACTCTTGTGGGCTTTGTTTGAGATTCTAAGATCAAAAATAAAAACAGACATCGTGGAATGTTTACTACTGGCAACAATGGCTTTTAACCTCTAGTAGTAAGAGAAGATTCTCCTCAGTGGAAATGTTGGATTAGATGAGAACTTCAACCTCAGTATGTACGCATCTCATCCCCCGGGAGCATTATAATAGCCTATTCTCGGGTCTGTGTCACCTGTCTTGTCCAAGGTAGAACTTTTCATCGCCAGACATTCAGTGCCCGGAGTGTTCGTCCTTCAGAATGCATGCCACTGAAATGTACCGTACTTAGAGTGCATATCTGGTAGAAACACGATTCCTACCTAGTAGTAAACGGTCCTCCTAAGGTAAACGATCCATCTGGTAGTAAACGGTCCTTCCTAAACCTTCTTGCCTCACCAATCTTCTCTCCACGTGTGATCTCGTTACCAGACTTACCGACGTTGGTCTACCATGTAACCTTTTTTCTTTGATTTCAGTAAAGTTTTCGACACCGTTTCACATGCTAAGCTATTGTCCAAACTTTTCGGTTTTTCTTCTGGCATTACTTCTGGCTTAACTCCTACCTACTCTTTAGACGTCAACGGGTCGTCCTTCGTGGTTCCTTCACTCCTTGGCTTCACGTTACCTCTGGTGTTCCTCAAGGCTCCGTTCTTTGTCCCCTCCTGTTCAATATTTTATCTCTGACTTATTTTATGTTATTCGTTCTCGTAATGCCTGCTATGTTGATAGCTTAAAAATTTTCTCTGACTCTTGTTTCCTGCAAATTACTTCAAGAAGACATCCAACGTGTTGCGCACTGGGCTACTACCAATTCCCTTCTTTTTCATACTGATAAATGTCACGTTCTGTACCTTGGGCATGATAATCCGCACTTTCTTTACTGTATTTCTGCAAGCCTATCACTCCCGTTGTTAATCATCTTGACCTTGGGATCCTTATTGATAACGCTCTAAATTTCAATCTTCAGACTGAAAATGTCATCTCCAAAGTTTTTCGTAAAGCCATTTGTACTGAAGGGTTTCTCCAACCTTACACCCTCCCTGTTTGCTATTTTATATAAAACCTTTCTCCTCCCAGTCTTTGGTTAGTGCTCCCAAATCTGTTGTCCCTACAATCTTTACTCACTTAATCGTCTTGAAAACTGCTAAAGTCGCCTTACCACATGGTGTTACGCTATTCGTTCCTTACCTTACTCCGATCGCCTACGTAAACTTGGGCTTACCTCCATTCATGATCGTTTTCATTGTGGCGGCATGATACCTACCTACCCTGTTCTTTCCCTCATTCCAAATGTCAACTTCACTCGTGGCCACCCTCTCCGTATTTCTTGCACTGTCTCTCGTACTAAACTACGCTTTCACTTTTTCTCGGAAAGGGTTGTTCAACCCTGGAACTCCCTCCCTCCATCTGTTGTTTGTGCTCCTTCACTCAACGCTTTCAAGACACGCTATGACGCTCTTGTCGTTTAACTTCTTTGGGGTTTTGGTTGGGTGGGTGCTTCGTGCACAGTCAATTATTTCTATTTCTACACAATCTGTACTGTGGGGGGGGGGGCCTGTCGTTTGAACGGGATTGATAGATAAATAAGAAATAAAATCCAATAAAGTCAACAGCATAAAATTTCACTCGACGTTTCGAGTCACCTCAGACTCGTTATGAAGACTACATGATGACAAAAAAATTTAGTGAAGAGTAAAAGTCATTAAAAGGCGAAATTTAAGAAACCCTTGTTCACCAGAACAGAACTGGCTAGGGCAAACGAGAGATCGGACAGAACCGAAAAAAGCAAAGTAAATTAAATAATTAAAAAAATTAAAAATAAAGAATTTACAAGTGGCCAAGAAGGGACCTCGATCAGAGGTGTTGTAGGCACTGAATGAAGTGGCGTCTGCATGGATGCTTCTGCTTTTTTTTTATACCTGGTGTCGAAATGTGCAAATGTTGATTTTTTTTTAGGAGTTCGATGTATAGGAGTTCTGGAATGATACGGCATCCGAAACCATCACCAGTCAGAACTGCCGGAAACTCCCTGCTTAAATACACGAAGAATGAAACTCGGGTGCGCACAGTCAGATCCGTGGTGGGCTGTGCTTTCTGCAGGAAAAACCAAGCTGAATCCTCCCCAGTCAGAACTGCCGGAAACTCAATGTAGTATGAATGTGCAGACAGAACTGTTGTCTGATGACTTTTCAAAAAAAAATTAGTGAATATAAAGTGTCCTTCCGGCAGTTCAAGACGAAAAATCTGGACAGCATCTTCTCAAGTCGGTGCTATAGACAAATAACGTTGCGTGGGCAAATGAAAATAGTATTTTCACTAGATAATCGACTAGAAACTCTGTGACTAGATGCATCTCGTTTTTCCCCGGGCTTTTCTAGCGTACCGAGGTCCGTGCAACTCCTTACGTCGGAGCTTGGAAATAATGTCACGTGGATCACGGCTACGTAGTTGCCTTACTACAGTCGATAGTAGCATTACTAACATAGCAAAAATGAAAAGTGCTTCGATCGGTATAAAAATCGGCATGCATGCTGGTGTAAGTGACACAAGCATAGCAACGAAGTTTCAGTCATATATCTTTCCGATACGCGCAAAGTGTACTATCTCCATCCGCAACAACGGTGACGTGTACTCACGACTGGACTTGACCATTTACTCAGATCCAGGCATTACTTAGCTTTCAGGTAGAGGTTTGAAAATAGCTTGGTAGGAAACGATAGCTGAAGTCATTACTTAAGCATAGGAAATTAATTCATTACTCAAGTAACAGATAGTGGTACCAAACTATTACTTAAGAAGCAACCTTAACTTAAGTCATTGCTTAAGCACTCGTAAAACGAAGCTGTGGTGCGGGCGTAAGTATCTATCAACATGCGATGTAACTATTTATCAACAGGCGATCAGGCCTAGTATCTATCAGCACGCCATTAAGCAGAAGTAAAAACAACTCTGTCCCAATACGCCAGCGAATGTTGCGAAGGCTACCCGGTGAGCCGGAACAGTGTGAGCAAGAACAGCCCAGTGGTCAAAGTGGGCGCCGAATCGAATGCCACGACCGCCTAAAGTACGCACGGGGCGTAAAAGACAATGTTAAAAAGTCGTCTCATGACGCGAAAAGAATGTACGTAGATCTCTCGTGGGTTCAGAGCCAACATTCGCTTGGTTTGGAGACAGAGGTTGATCACTATGCTGTGCTTGCTTTCTATGCCACAGTCTACGAGACCCCCATCAAAAAGCTTGTGACGCGTAGGCGTTAATTTTTCATTTCGTCTTCAAACTTTCTTTTGTTTCTGCGGGAAACGGAGGCTGAAAGGGATTTAAAATTACTTTCTGACATCTACGCATTGAGTTTTGACATTATGTGAAACCGGTCTAGTGTAAATATTTATTCGCAATACTCCAAGATCGAACTTTACTCATGTCAGGCCAACGTAACCAGCCTTAAAGTTAAATTGTCGAACAGCAGAGTTGCGGACAGTGGACGAGTGGCTTATTGGAAGGGCAATGGCGTAGTTATTTGGTGACGGAATCAGTGTCATATCACATCACTCGAAAAAAACGTATATTCGTTCATTAAGGTTGCTGCGCTTTTCTATCTATTTTCTAATGTGTAACTTTTTTTGGCCTATATTTTACTTGACTTTACTTGACAGCGGGTTGTTAATTTATAAATTTCGGCCTCAATACAGTGACGAAAAGAAAATCACTTCCGTCGGTTTAAGCTGAGATAAAAAAAAAAAAAACGCAGAAGCAAAAGATGCGATCCATCATGCAGTATAGGGGTGCATTTATGCAACAAGACTTTCTCGCGCACCGAAAACTATTTGCTAGTCTATCGTTTTTATTTCCGACGAATTTTCAGGTTCTGCTAAAGGAGTGTAGCGTTAGTGACATAAACAATTAAATGCATCTTGAATAACAAGGATAAAAAAAATGAAGTACAACAGTAACTTGAAACCTTGTTACCATTTCTCGCTATTTTCAAAATTTGCTTATTCTCACAAAAGACCAGCTTTTAGAAGTGACCAAATGACGATGGAACACATAACATCTCGCAACGTGAATTCAAAATACTATATAGCGACCATTTTAGGTTTGTCGAATCGAAAACAAACCATCGAATGCCTGGCATTCAGAAATCAGTCCACCATTTTGTACTGCATTAGAAATTTTGTTCTTGTTGTCATAATCGACTCCGTCATGCGGCGTGCATCATACTTCGTGTAGCGAGACACGAGGAGATGATCTTCGTCCGCGTCGTTTCCATGGTTTAGTACTACATATAGGCAGCTCGAAGCCATGAGCACTGTTAAAGGCGAAAGGCAACCAGTGAATTTAGTATTTAAAAGCTAGTGAATGAGAAAATATGCAGTGCGTGTTGTGGTGCAAACGCACCCTATAGAGAATGGTTACGAGCAGGCATAGGCCTATTATTTGGCTTCCAAACCGTCTGTTGCCTCCTGGACTCGTAATCTCAAACTGTTTATCAGTATCAGTATCAGACTTGGTGCTACTTGATTAAGTCTGTGCTGGTTCTGTTCAATTTTGTACCGTTATTGTACTAAGAATGAGCTGAGCTTCCATCACAGAATAGGAATGTTTTAATAGTCAGTCGCTTGCGAGTCTCTTGTCAGTGGGGGAACGCTTTCCCATTCAAATAACAAGCAGGCAGCGTTCCCGCTTGCAAGCGACTCGCAAGCGCTGACTTTTAAAACATTCCTAATGACTGAAGGACAGTTTGCCGTCACGTCGTCGCACGCGAATCGAACACGCACGCAAGATGACGGCTGGAATTAAATCACCAATTCTGTCAGATCCAGGACATAGAAATTAAATTCGTCATTCGCTAAGCTTCCGATTCTGCTACCAGTGGAGATGCAAGCACACTCCTTTAGCATGCGGATTGAACCTGTGGCTGGTGTTCGTGATATGCCGATTTTAAACTTGAAGCACTGCATTACCACTAAATTGTTAAAGTTTTACAACAAATCCTTGATGCTCTTTGTCCACCCGATGTCAAAACTAAGACTCCGGTGGTTTAATTTCATGAATTTCAAACAAACGAAAAACCAAGGTTGGCATTTTCCATTCTCCTTATAAATGTATTAATCGATCCTTTGACAGAGAAATAAATTGTACGAAGTCTTCAAGGACCACCGTTACCGTAAAATAATGCTCGTTTAGTGTTGCAATATCGGAAAATCTAATAACCAGAAGAATATCCCGTTTGTACGTACGCTATTAAAATAAGCACTATGAGTAGGTGTGCTGTCAACGCGCCTAGCGGCAGTTTTTGATGGTTTTGGATGACATGACTCGGATGCTGTGCCGAAGTGAGGGTCAAGGCTTTATACATATTAGGAAAAGCGATTTGTTTAAAAAAAATGTTTGCAAATTTTTTTATTGTTGTTTTGTAACTGAACTCTAAAGTGAAAACAAATTGTGCTTTACGTTTTTAAATATATGATTCGTAAAGCACAACAGCATTTTAAACAGATGCAGTTTTCTAAATTGTACATTTGATTATTTAAATTATAAATCATCCAATTTATCCGTGTACATTTTAACAATAAAGTGAAACGTCAGTCATTTTAACCCTTTTTTTACGAGACACTTGACGTTTTTGTTTGTAATCAAAAAGCAGAAAGCAGAAAAAAAACAGAAAGCAGAAAGTTAAAAAGCACTTTAGTTATTAAAAAACACATACAGAGTAGCCATTAAGTGCTAGTGCTGGTGAAACAACGAAATCACGACGTTTCGGTTCCAAGGCCGAAACCGTTTTCAGGTGAAGGGTTTAAAACATGTCAAACAACTTAAAAATAAAAATAAAATTAATAAAATAACAGCAGAGCAGGGCCATGGAAATAAAACTTACAAGTCATAAGGATGCAAGGTTCCATGCTAAAAACTAAAACCAAATAAAATAAAAGTCAGCACAATTCAAAAAAATGTGCCAACAGTCACACCTAACTCACCCAAGTCTGCTGGTCGAACGAGAGATAGTTCGGTCGGCTATGCTTTAAATAGTGAGTCCCTGGATTTTGATTGGTGGAAATGTGTTGATGCCAGCGTCATTGCATAACTTAATGTCGTCTTGTAGGTGATTGGCTGTAGGTATTAAGTGATTATGAACAGGTGGTTTGGTTAAATGAATACAAAGTGTTTCCAAATTTTCGCGTGTTTTGGTGTGAGGAAATATTTGAAATAAAATTTTTGTCTGCGAAATTTCGGGTTCATGCCCTGTTTTTTGAAAGTGTTGAACCAGTGAGTTTTCTTGTTTCTTTAATTACATTCAGTAATGCCGACTAAAAACTGGAATGAATATTATACTTTAAATTGCTATTTCTGGCTTAGATCATGGTTCAGATATTTGGTTGGTGCAGTAGATTTTTCTGAAACGGTGTCACACAAGAAGAACAATAACCACAACAACAACAACAAGTGAACAGTTTTCAAATCCGCGTGTGGATCTCTAATTTTGCTCTTGCACAGAATAACATAATTTTTGGTATAAATATACCGTTCATACCTATCTACTATCCGGCCAAGTTTGGTCGAAATATATGGAATACGAACGGAGATATTAATAGTTTTAATTGTGCTGGTGGAAGGACCTCAATCATATAATTACGATAAACCAAACGCCGTAGCTTTCCTTTGTCTTTGCCGCTAGAGGAGCTGGTCACGAATTAGTACGGCTGTATCATACGAAATTCCGTATTCACGTGCTAAGAAAAGGTTGAAAAGGTTAGCAGCAACCATGTAGCCCCTAAATGCATGCCAAGTTTGACACCATTCTTATCGGCGATTTGAAAGAAATCGCCTGGACAAACTGACAAACAAACCGGTAGAGAGACAAGAATACAGAATTTGTAACACATTGTTGTGCTAATCAAAACGAACAGGTCATGTAATTTTTGTTTTAGCTTATGTTTTCTTTTCGGAACTTATTAAACCGACTTGGGATTAAAGGGACATACCTTCTGAATGAGATTCCTACAAATATTTCTCGACCTGTTACATCACGGTACGCCACAAGAGTTTATTTACTGACAGTTATCCAATCATTTGATAAAAATCCATTTTAAAATGTGGCGTCTTACAGGACACTTTCTGTTGAGTATTGGGAAGTGTTTTCGGGCATCCTGCTCATAATTAGATGTTGCTCTACTTTCGTGACGCATCGTCGTTTCCGGTTTATGACGAAACAATTTTGGTGTTCATTCCGTCACGTGACCCTCGTTTCATTGATGTTTTATTATTGCAGGTCAACGCTGAGTCACGTGACGAAGCAAGCGCAGTTGACGTTGCAGTACTACTACACTGAATGTCACGGAAACGGAGGACAGCAACACGCGTGGACTGAGACCTGTACGCGTGGCTATTATAGGACAAGAAGGAATATTACCTTTAAGAACCACGTTAATTCAAATCATATCAAAAACAAAACTGGTAAAAGGGGCCGCCAAGTTCCGAATGGTTCAGCCCTTCAAAGGAGTGATATAAACACACCGAAACATCCGCAGAGTTAATAGCACCACTTAATAGCAGGAAGGTTAAATGAAAACTAGAACATTGCTACTTTCGGTAGCAATTAAGGACAGGAAAGCCAAAGGCTCACAAGAAATAACTAAATACTAAAGGCCGTGTCAGTCTGGCTCAGCGGTAGGACCTTGGCCTTTGATTTCAAAGGTCCTGGGTTCGATTCCCCGCTCAGGCAGTCTGACATATAAGTCCAAAAGGCAACGTAAATAGGTTTGCATCTGTATTTAGTTCGGTAGCAATGTTCAAGTTTTCATTTAACGTCCGAAGTATTATTCGGTGCGATTAAGTTGGCGAATGTTTTGGTGTGTTGATATCACTCCTTTGAAGGGCCGAACCATGAGGAACTTGGCGGCCCCTTTTACTAGTTTTGTTTTTTACTAGCCGACAAATTTTATTAAATGTATTAACATTACTATTTGTTAAGTTAATACTTTATTACAGTATATGTTTATGATGTCTTGAAGTTCAAAGTAAAAGAGAAGTTTGAGCTATTAAGAGATTTATTATACCCAAGCGCTTCCGCCTAACGAGGCATCAGCAATGCTAAATGGGGAAAACAAAACCAAACAAACATTTTTTTCAAAACATTAACGTATAAACACACTCTTCCACATTCTGTATGCGTACCAATATTGTAAATAATCAACTCACACTATTCATCTTGTCAAGTGCAAAACTACCAACATTCAAACCACTGCTTTCCCACCACCTCAACAACGCCTTCCTCTGGCGGGAACCACCAAAACCAACAAAGATTGTTGACAGACCGAGTGGGGCCCATCTATGAATAAGGCACTTAACTAACAGCAAACACAGAATAAATTAAAAGCCAGTTATATTTTCCAAATACCATTATAACTGCCAATATTTTCCATCCCTGCGATCCCATTTGTAACGTGGCCAGCATAGGCCTCAATGCACAAACTTTCACAAATTTTCCTTTTTTCAAAAACCGTAAGCATATTTAACCACACTAACCCTTCTCCAGTCAATGTTATGGGCCACTTCCCAAGCATGCCAGCAATAGCATTCTGTGTCCTCCTCCGTTTGCTCACATCACCTTTTTGTTAAATCTGTAGGCGTCTTAATGGCTAAAACTTCTCTAATGCTTTATTATAAAATACAGAAAACAAAACTGATGCTAACGAAGTTAGGCCTCACCAAGGAAGTGAGGCTAAAATATGGATGCGCTATTACAAGAAAAGTTGTGGTAAGTTGCGGTTATATACAGATTTTTTGCTTTTAGTACAGTTGGAGTATAGAGTCAACCCACACAGTCAGCTGACTCCCGCCTAACTACATCAATAAATACGATGCCGTTTGCGTGCGTGTTTGCACCTCTACTCCTCCGGATACAAGGCACCCATAAAGATAAACGCGCACCAAATGAAATATAATTAAATTACGGTTCGAAGAAGGTTATTTTTATCGCTGAAACTTGATTTTTTTTACCCTCATATACGCGAAAAATACCTCCGAAAACTGTCTCGTGAAGTCACAATTCGTTCATGCACACTAATCCGAAGTTAAACTTTGATCAGGCAAACTAATCAGAAGTCAAAGTTCGATCAGACAAACTAAATCAGAAGTCAAAGTTGATCAGGTAAACTAATCAGAAAGAAACTGGGTTGCAATATGTAAAAAAATAAACATAAAAACACTCCTAAAACGACGAAAAAAAATCGTACATCATGCATAGTATAAGCATAACTACATAAAGCTTTTAAAAGGTTGTGAAACATTCGCGTTACTGAAGAACGAGAGTGCGCGGATTGCGCGAGCGATTTCCGCATATCGTAAACATTTTCAACGTAAAACAAACTCTTTTTACTGTATATGAACTGAAAACGTTGTAAGGAAAGTAATGGACGGCTTGGGAAGAACGAATTCCCAGCAATAACTACAATTATTAGCTGGTGTACGCCGATTTTGTGATTCGGTACTTTTTGGCTCGAACAAGCTGAAGCATGGCTCGATGCCAATAGAGTGAGCATATGATTAGCATTAAAATATGTTAGAGGGATATACAATGGCTATTTAAAAAAAATAAACATAAAGTTACGTTACTGCCAAACCTAAAGCCTATCTTTAAGCCTAAACCTATCTTCTATATGTTACATTAATAACTCACGAGTCCCAGGCCACTGTCAATAAAAAAAACATTATGCATGAATGATGTATGAGTTATTCTTTCCATGCTGTAATGAAGACGTACATATTTATGATCTTTCATTTCTCCACTCTGGGCATTAATGTGTTGACATTGCTGCAAATAGTGGCAGAAGACAAGCAGAATAACTAAAACTTTTGCTGAATAATAAACATGCTGCGCCTGGTTGACGGAGAGGAACAAGCAGTTGGAAGAACGGCTGGAAGAAGTTAACGGCGATAAAGAGATAAGAACGAGGAAATTGTAAACATAAAACAAACAATTCCATGTTTGTTGTTGCATTCTGTGAATTTTACACAGAAATGCGGATAACTATATGGATTAATACAATTATTACAGAACGACAAGCGAAATACAGATCTCACTACAGTTAATAATTAAACACTTTCAGCTATCGAACGCAACGTACTGTCGTCACGTCGCCAAAAAAAAAAAATTATTAAACCGCGCGGCAACTGTAATCAAAGGGTGAAAATGCAACACAAACAAATAAGAATTAATTGAAAGAGGAAGCTCATTGGTCGTTGATGATGTATTTTTTAGGAAATATTTGCAGAAACGACCCGCCTCCCCACACAGTTCAGAACCCTTTTGGAGAGCATGCGTAGTTTGCAAGATGCATGGTTCTTCTGGGAGTCATTGAAAGCAGGCAAGCAACAAGTGAATTGACACAACGTAAACCTATTGTTCATAGGGGGGGGGGAGATGAGGCTTAATGGCGCGTCGACAGCTTGGTCATTAGCGCCAACCTCAGTCACAGTGCAGTGGTCCGGGTTGCCACTGCACCACACATTACAGAGATATTATTCAAACCCCTAATCTAAATCTTGTCATACATCTGTACCTCCTGCAAAAATTGAAAAACACCGGACAGGAGGACAGACTTATCGCCCAATTGACGCACAATGTCATGCGGAAGATGGAAACGACGACGAAAACCATCAAGATGGCAACAATCAACAAGGAAGTGCCGGACCGTAAGTGGCCGCCGACACCAATAACATTCAGGAGGGTCAACCCCCCGCAAAAGGAAACAGTGAGTAAGTCGGGTGTGACCAATGCGCAAACGGGCCAACACCACCTCCTCACGGCGACTGCGGCGACACGCCGAGTGCCATTCCTCAACAGTGCCTTTAATAGCTCGTAATTTATTGCCGTCCTGTCCATCCCACGAGGCTTGCCAAAAAGCAATGAACAATACGTACATTTAAAACATGCGGCTGCAGCGACTACCCAGTCATAACCGGTCGTCTGTACAATTACGCCACTTTCGGGCTCTTCCGCTTCATACTTCCGGATTTTTTTTTTATTAATTTCAACTAACATTTGGAGGCTGAATCTGATGACAAAAACCGTTTGTCTCTATTTGGTACCGATCCATAGATATGGGTTCACTTATCAGCCACTTCCGGTCACTTGCAGGCGACTTCTGCTTCATATTTTCGGTTTTTTTTTTATTCCTTTTAACTAATTTCTTGCGCGAATTGTTAAATGGTTAAATGGTTAATACGGATTCAACCCTATTTTCAATACATTTCGGATTTAAATGTAAAGATTCCTCAATTTAAGGGGGTTTGTTTCGCCGACATTTGAAACCAAAGACAGATGCAACTTCTTTTTTAATTTTTCTCTATTTTCTCCGTGAAGTATAGCCTCGAACTTAAAGATTAAGTAGGAACGGAACATACGAGCATGGAAAGGCGAAGCCAGCCTTGAAGTTAAAGTTATAAAGTCAATCTTGATCTTAAAGATTAAGCTGTCACTGCGCACGGGTGTCAGTTGAATAAAAGTCAGCCAGAAGAAACGTGATTCAGCGTCGTACCATAGATTGGAAAG
>JAHWFP010058158.1:0-12194 GCA_023313725.1 Lithobius niger
GGTTTGCATGTTTATTCATTAACCACCAATTCAGCCTATTTGGCTTTCCGTTCTGGTTAATCAACGTTTAGCGCCCAACGCTATAAACAAATCCCCTCCGTAACCTTAAAAAAAAAAAACCTAATGCTTTAAAGGAACATACACGCCATCAGCGCGGTTCTGACACGAGTAGAAGAATCGCCAACTTGTATTTGGGGACATTCACGCATTACTTGCTGTGCCTGTTCCTTTGGAATTATTTTTTTTAAGCATTACGAGATTTGATCGTTATTAATATCAATTAAAGGGACATAAATCCTCCCAATATGTCGTGGTGACCGTTGAGAATAACGTTTGCAACAATTGCGCAGGTTTAGAGTTAATGTCGCAAAATCATCTCGCACGAAAGAAGAAAAAAACAGGAAAATGACTGTGTTGGGAACATTTAGATACGTTTGAACTAAATCAGGCGCAATGGCTGTTTGCCGTGACGTCACCATGAGTTAGCCAATGACGAACGACAAGAACGGCTGTTTGGCCGTCTGATTGGACTAGCCCAGTTACGTGGTAGGCACGTCACAGCACAGCCATGGCGTATGGTATAATGTCACAGAACTGAGGCTACGCCGCGGATTTAGTGAACTAAATCTCTGCAGAAAACTACTAAACACGGCGTTCAAAATTGAGGCGAGACCCAAACTTTAACACCTAAACAACGATGGCTGCGTAAAAGTAATGAGTAGGAAGGGTAGTGCGTCTTTACGTGGGGGGTATTGCATGTATAATTTATAAGCAATTCAATTAAATTCGCATGTCGTTTGAATTTGCCTTTTCCCTCATGAATTGGTAATGTAACAATGCGGGGGAGGGAAATTTTACATCGTTGCGGCAAGCACGTAACACTGTACGAAACTTTAATGAGAATAATTTTGTACATTTAAATTATTTATAAATGAGCTCCAGCGTCGTAGTCGTTTAGGAATGGAGTTAGCAAATCCTTTTCCGCACGTACGTTCTTGGAGCACGCGATTCGTGCACGCGACCAGAATTATTATTATTTGTGTTTTTTTCTTTTTCATTTTTTTTTTCACAACGGAAACTTTACTAATTACGTAGTTTATTACGTTACTAGGGGTAAAGTTATACCGATACGGGGCGGGGAACAGGGCTGCTTCTTCTTCTTGTTGTTTTGTGATGGTTGTTGTAATTGATTAAATAAAGCCATTAAGTGCTAGGGAGTTTAGAATTCAGTTCAGTGATAAAGTTTCGTCCCTCAGATCAGGGCCGTTATCAAGCAGAAAATGAAAAAAAAATTAAAACATGGTCAAAACACAAATCTATAGAGTGATTAGTTAAGTTGTGACCCAGCTTCATAGCTAAAGTACTACTGAACGACGTGTTATGAGACTCGGGTGATGTGACGAGGCCATGAGGAGCCACCGATTGGCCAAGAAATGGATGACCTTGCCAAATGTTATCAAGGTCATTCAACTGCTAACTTCTTAAATATGCATCACACACCATGAATATAAATTAAGAATAAGTAGGGAACAAAGAGACATTACCAATGCAAAAAAAAAAACAGAACAAAAATCTGAGAAGATTTGCAATACCTATGAAGTACGTAAAATGGCTACTTTTCACCCTGAATGGCATTCCATTCAAACAGCCGTCGTGCAGGGAAGCATCGCCTACTTTCGGGGGTCGAAAGTAGCCATTTTACGTACGTCATAGATCCTGCAAGTCTAGTCCGATTTTTGTTCTGTTTTTGCATTGGTATATAATGTCATTTTGTTCCCTACATATTCTTAATTAATACTCATATTAAGAAGTTAGCAGTCGCATGACCTTGATAACATTTAGCAAGGTCATCCATTTCTTGTCCAATCAATGGCACCTCTTGGCTTCATCACATCAGCCGGGTCTCCTAACAAATCGTTCTGCAGTACTTTAGCTATCAAGCTGGGTCACAACTTAACTGATCACCCTCTATATCTATGTATAGAGCAGTGACATTTGCCGCCATATTGGCACCAGTATGGGTTTGGAGGGCATAACTACAAGGTGCACTACATACAAATGGAGGGAAAAACAACAGAAGAGCGGATTTCTTAGGCTTAAAATAACGTTGTTTTCTCCAACAACAAAAATCGCGCGTTTTAGGTCTACGATAAGTATGACACCCTTCTGTTTCTTTCCGCAGTGCCCCTTGCAGCTAACCCATTAAGGCTCCAGCATAGAGTTATACACAATAATACCACGTTGTGTCACTGCCCTACAGTGACACGACGTAGTATTATTGTGTATAACTTTATGGTGGAGCCAGTAACTGGGTTAGCTGCAAGGAGCACTGGAGGGAGAAAGGAAGATCGTCTTATTGAAGCCTATTAAACTGGATTTCTTAAAGGGGAATTCCAGTAGTTTATACTTATCAAATAAGCCCCTAGAGCATCGTACACTGACATTAGACACACAAAAAACGGCAAACGTAGGTTTAGTATATCCAAATATCAATTTTCTAAAAGCTGTTTCTTTTGATTCGAAGAGCAGCGCCATTTTTATTGCATTTTAAATCCAGTTGTTGACAACAGATGGACGCGTATATTGCCTAACTTACGGAAGTAGGGCGAACAACTCACTCAGAGTGCATGCGCCACGACCCTGCAGACGGAAGCGAGAGACCGCGTTCACGTTCACTTTCGGTTTGTCCTGCCGCCATTGGAATTTCTGTCAGAAGTATTAACAACCGCGTACAATGTCGGCAGACGAAGGATTTCTGTTTGAGCCAAACCGAGCAGATGGTGCCACAGTTGAACAAGAAGATATCAGCAGCTCTAGTTCGGAGGATGAAATCAATGACAGGGTTGGACATGCGAATTGGTGTTCGTGTGTGCATTGCAGTCCTATGCTGACTCAAGCGGAATCTAACTGCTGTAAGGAACAAAAAAAGCTGGAAACCAAATTCGCAGGTACGTACTCACAGTACCAGGTAACCTATTGATTTACAGTAACGAAGCTACCTCTTATTATGTATGTAGGCGATGTTTCCTATTCTGTTATTAGTGTTCTGTTATTAGGAAATTTTACTTTTCAGAAATTTACAATCGGTGGGCTACTGTGTTGGACTTTCTTCAACGTTTGTTTTTTCCCACCTACAGGTTTATCTGGTGGTACAGCTGACCACATGACGACTACATTTTTAATCAGGCCTGAACGACAATTTTAACGAGAGGACACATTTATTTATTTATTTATTTATTTATCTTTTTGTAACATATTTTTTTTCTTGTTGCGAAGGCTGAAAAAAAAAACAGTGCGGGGATGCTAAACCTTGGAAGAATAACTTACTGCGTTACTAAACTCTGTATTGTCCGTCCTTATGCACTTCTGTTATTAGTGACGGCGTCAGGACTGAATCGTTTTTTTTTGGGGGGGGGGGGCATCTTGAAACAGAGTGGGCCAAGAATTTTTTTTCAGACAATTACATTATGCACTTTTATTCCGTTTAATTCAACCTGAACGTAACCTAAGCTTCAATACCGTACAATTTATTGAAAAAACAAGTCCCATAAACACACAAAATAAATTAGGCTACGCATATATTGCTAAAAAATAATATATAAATAAAATAAAACAGAAAAATAAAAGCTCTCTTTATACATTTGATTTCAAGTTTAGCCCGCAAGGTTTTTTTTTTAATTATTTTATTTTCTGGAAGGTGACATGAGTGTTGGGGGGGGGGCGTGAAAGAAATTTTTGGGGGGAGGGGGTCACTGGTTATGGTTTTTCTATCAGGGTTCTATTTAGAGAAGTTTTAGCTTGGTTAAACTGCATGGTTAACGATCGGAAAATCGCCAAGGGGAGAAGAATGGGGGGTGAGGGCAAAGTCATTTTCTGTTTGAGCATTTGTTTTCTTTTGAGCTATTAGTTTTTCCTTTAAGAGTTTTAAAAACACTTTAAATAATATTAACTGATCTTACCTGGGGTAGTTCGGGGATTGCATTCACTCGTAGAGATCTTCGCTTGACTCCTCCAGCTCCAGCCTTATGATAATGGTCGATCTCCGCAAAATGCGCCGAACATACATATAATGTTTTTCCTTGACAGTCTGCATCGTTCAACCCTAAATTTGCTATCCACTCGGAACGTTTTTTAGCATTACTAGGTAGTAAATGAAACGCTGTAGATTTGCTTGTCAGTCTGGAATAATTACCACATTGTGGCGCACAACATTGCATGTTTTTAATTTTAGCGAAGCGGCTAAACCGAAGGAAAGCGAAAGTGAACGTGAAGGTTCTTGTCGCGCGGTCTCTCGCATCCGTCTGCAGGGTCGTGGCGCATGAACTCTTGAGTGAGTTGTTCGCCCTACTTCCGTAAGTTAGGCAATATACGCGTCCGTCTGTTGTCAACAACTGTAATTAAAATGCAATAAAAATGGCGCTGCTCTTCGAATCAAAAGAAACAGCTTTTAGAAAAATGATATTTGGATATACTAAACCTACGTTTGCCGTTTTTTATGTGTCTAATGTCAGTGTACGATGCTCTAGGGGTTTATTTGATAAGTATAAACCACTGGAATTCCCCTTTAAGCCTATAACGCGCGATTTTTGTTGATGGGGACAACAACGTTCTTTTAAGCCTAAGAAAACCGCTCTCAAAGCACTGTCTTGACTAGAAGTAGCGTTTTTTCCGTTACATTTTAATCTAGTGCACCTTGTAGCTATTACCTCCAAATGGTGTCTCGTAGCCAATATGACGTCACTGGACGCTGCTCTATAGCACGCAATTCTAGAAAACACAAGGTGAATGTCGTACATTCAAGAAGGATGCTTTTGGAATGTAGGTTGGACCTGCCGTCATTAAAACTGATAATACTACTGACAAAATAGAGGAGGATCTTGTTTTCATTGGTGATTAGTTTACTGAAATTTGTTAACCCTTAATGTTACCAAAAGCGATTTTGTTAACTTCTCTCTTAAAGGAACCGTGTTGCCAGATGACGCTATAATAACTCTATACACAGATGTTCTCTGCAGATACAACAACATTGTGACTGACAACATATAACAAAGGTAAATGAAGTACACTACCTTGGAGTGTTTCTGGACAGTAAGCTGAACCGGAAATGTCAAAATAATTCTGTTACTACCAGGCGTCATGCTTCTATGCAAAATGTTTTACATTAGAAACTTGTACCACACAATCTTACATTAGAAACCAAAGTCTCAAAGCAGAAATGAAGCAACCGCAACGACGACCCCCGGAAGGGGAACAGTGAAAACGTGCGAGTGCGTCAATTCTTTGGCTTGAAGTTGAAACTGGGACGTTGTTGCCCTGAAAAGAAGTTGAAATTGGCACATTGTTGCCTCGACTAATAATAACCTCTGCGCGGTCATCGCAAAGGCATGTCTTAAATGACGTCATGTACAAAGGCCAGTTATTTTTCGCACGCTACTGGGCGTGGGAAGGGGCCTGAACGGGGAATGCCCGTTGGTGGGGCAGTTCGAATGTTAAAGCCACTATTTGATTACGATATTGCTTTGCGGAGGGAGACGATTGACGGAAAGGCAGCACCGAGCAAATACTGGGTCAAACAAATCCCCGGGCGAAGCCGGGTACAATGCTAGTACCTCAAAATTTTTTATTTTGCTATGACCCAATCTTTTATGCAGTTCTCAATTTTATGCTGGGGCGGCACTTATGCAAATGCAGTTGAACGTTTAGCTAAACTGAAAAGGCAAATTATTAGAGCGATTATGTTTCAGAAAAGACGTGACCATTCCTATCCTGTCTTTCAACAGCTAAATATTCTGCCAGTCCGACATTTCTACGTTTAGAGAACTTTAATTAATTTTTTGTAAAAACGGTGCTCACCTGTCAATCGCCAGGTTACTGATCACCATACTAGGAACGAATCCTATTTATACGTTGTACAGCCTGAGGTTGATAAGGATAAAAAATGCAGTTAACTCTCTGAGTGATAGTTTTACAATTCCTTGCCCGCTGATATGAAACCTCTCCTTCCTGTTCTCTTCCCCTCCCTACCTCTCCCCCTACGCCTCCCTCCCCGTTTCTCCCTCCCTTCCCCCTCCATCCCTCACCCTTTGCTACACGTAGTTAAATTTGGATGGGAATTTTATTAAATACTGCCCCTCTCCCTTTTCTCCCCTAGTTATTATAGCATTAAAATGCCAAGAACAGGGCTCAAAGACGCATTGACGAACACATGGGCATTCACCGTCCACGGTCCCCCTCCACTGCCAATGTGGGTTTTTTTTTATGTCCATCCAGAACGTTCCTGACCCACCCTGGCTCTCGTCGGTTCCGTGCGTGGATCAGGCGTACCTTTGTCTTCCAGCGGTGGGTAGTATGGCGAGGTTTGATGACATGTTCTCTTCTCTCTGCTCCCTTCCGACTCAGATGGCTTTGCTGCGATCATTGTGTACGAGTTATTGATGTTGTGTTTAGTTTTTTTTTTTATTATTTAATTTTTCTTTTCTGTGTTTTTGGTTTAAAATTAGGTTTAATGTAGCTGTAATGCTTCGTTTAATTATTTGTTGTTTGAAGCTTGAAGCAATTTTGCGTATTAGGGGATTTTTGCTGTGAATCAAGTGTGGTGACGTGGTTTGCTGTCTCTTAACACGTAAATCAGCTGCAAAGATTTAAGCTCACCGCCATTTGGGCTAAAGATCAGAGGTTTTGTTGGAGAGCGGTGGTGCTGGTGGGTGACGGCCAGTGCTTTTCACGGGAATTTTTTTTTTTTGCGTGGCGATGCATGTGCTATGCAAAAATCATAAATAGCGAGCGGAATTATATCTAAAACGAAGGTTATAGAACGAATTTTCTGTTCCTAATTTGTAAAAATGAAGGTTTGACTAAGCTTTCTTTGAGTTTTAACTAAACTTCCTTGAGTAACCTGTTGTTTTTAATTTGTTTTGTGAGTTGGCGTGCGTTTTAAAATGAAAGCAAGTGTGTTAACTGGAATTTTCCGTCGAGTTTACGATTTTAATTTCCATTCACGACTTTCAAGCTAAATTTAACTAAAGAAAGAAATCACAAGGTAAAGGGCGAACGAAGCAAGCAGTCTGCATTAAAGACTGGCCTTGTGAGAATACACAATACACTAAGCTGAGAAAGAAAGAAAAGACAACTGCCCCGACTGGGAATCGAACCCAGGACATCCCGGGGCACTTGTCTTTTCTCTCTTTCTCAGACTAGTGTATCTTGTTTCCTCACAAGACCAGTCTTTAATGCAGACTGCTTGTTTCGTTTACCCTTTACCTTGTGATTTCTTTCTTTATTTGCTTCTTGCATTGTTTCTAGTGTGGAGGCCAAGAAAGCAACCTTGCTTTCCCTCCTTGTATGTATGTTTGTGATCTCTAGGTCACCACAGAGAAAGATTGAACAGCTACTTAGCTCGGCTGGAACCTGTAACCAGAACCCGCCCTGGTAGCGCAGTGGTTACAGCGCCCGGCTAGTAAACGGGATGTCTTGGGTTCGAGTCCCAGTCGGGGCAGTTGTCTTTTTTTCTTTCTCAGATTAGTGTATTGTGTATCCTCACAAGGCCAGCCTTTAATGCAGACTGCTTGCTTCGTCTAAATTTTACTGATCATTCCACATTGCCGTCCATTTTATTGTAACCACTTTAGTGTGGAACCTAGATTTGTTTTATTTTAGCCAGTAACGATTTAGTGCCCGAGTTTTAAACCATTTTAAGCCGCGTCCGTCATTTCAATTTAAAACTTAAATTTTAATCGTTGTGTGGGTTCGACCCTTGAGTTTTACTTTTTTCCCCCCATTTTACCGAATTTACACTAACTTTTATGAATAACTGAATGAAGGCCCAAGTGTGTTTAACCCTATTGTGGAGAGAAAAAAAAAAAAACACTTCAAAAATGTTTTTCCGCTGTTATGAAATTTGAGGGTTCAATCACCCGAGATTTAGATTTAAGAGTTTTTGGAACGCAGTTTTCAACCATTTTGTCTTTCTCGTAAAAGACCGTTTTGAAAACTATTGTTTCTCTCCATTGCATGTGACGTGCATGCCGGATGTTTTAACGAGCTGATCCCAGAAAGTTACTTTGGCGGAATAGAAAGGCTGCAATTTGGTTTCAACTCTGCTGATGTTTTAACTCCCGAAATTGACCACTCCCAAGTTTCGTTAAGTTCCGTTAACCATCCTCAGTTCCAAACTTCCTGTTTTGTAACAGGTCATCAGCAACATTTCAATCAACCTTGTTTCACGAAACGTTAAGTAATGGTTATTTTTATATTGTATAGAATTATTAATGGAAACGAAGTACCAGAAACGAGTTATTGAAGGTGGTTTTTATGTACTCTTTCTCGGAAGTGTTTTGTGTTTTTAAGTTTAGGAAAAATGAAAGCACTGGAACAAAGTATGTTGAACAGGAGAAGCCCAAAGTGGACATGTAAAACCAACACAACCCGACGTTTCGAGCTAGCTCCAGCTCATTATCAAGGGAAATACAAGATACACTTACAATTGCATAAAGTTGCAAACCGATAAATGCAGGCAAAACTGCCTAAGTCAAACTACAATTCGAACAAGTTAAAAATTTTAAATTTTAAAAGGTGAGGAAGAGGAGAGCGAAGAGAGGTGTGCTGAAACCGGACTACACTCAAATTTCGCCACCTCTTCTTGTGCTTTCAGCACAAAGAGGTCGCTCTCCTCTTCCTCTCCTTTTAAAATTTTAAATTTTTAACTTGTTCGAATTGTAGTTTGACTTCGGCAGTTTTGCCTGCATTTGTCTGTTTGCAACTTTATGCAATTTTAAGTGTATCTTGTATTTCCCTTGATAATGAGCTGGAGCTAGCTCGAAACGTCGGGTTGTGTTGGTTTTACACGTGCACTTTGGGCTTCTCCTGTTCAACATATATTGTGTTTTTAAGCACAGATTGTTACGTGTAAATTATCTATTACCGACTTTTTGCGATCTTCAGGATTTTCACAATTTGTCCCTACTACAACTCAAGTTTTTTTTTATGCACGCATGTTGGTTTTAGATTTCAGGAAAAAAAAAAAGACTTGGTATATTGCTAAAAGTAATTTTAAGAAGCCTGATCTGGTTATTAACGAAAGTCAGGTCTATTTTCGTTTACATTGTGCCAGTTATCACTAAATTTCAGAAGAGTGGGATTTCTCTTGGCCTCTCCCAATTTAAATGAACCTGGGACCTCAAGGAGGATCATGTGGGCCTCCTCTGCTTATTGAAATATCGCAGCCAGGCAAAATATCGTTAATCCAATAAAAAGAGAATCATATCCTAGGCCTGACAGAGTGAGCATGTACGGTAGAATGTGGTGTACAGGCTTAAGTTTAACCATACCAAGGAAAATTCCTCACACCAGTTTAACGCTTTGGCGTGAGCGATCCGTACCGTGTGGGAAAAAAAAACCCGTGTCCTTCGTGCATGACGTCATTTTAATACTTGTAGCGGAAGCCCACAGAGAGCAAATTCTTAGCCCAGGCAACAATGTGCCAATTTTAATTTTTCGCTGGCTAAAGAATTAACACGCTCGCCTGTTTTCATTGTTTAGTTGTTGGGGGTTCTGTCCTCGTCCTGTGTGAAACTTTGAAACAAGAGTTTAGTGATGAAGGCCGAGGTAAAATGGGTTTGGGTAGTGGCTGTATAGCTAGATGGATCCCTGGAGTGGAAACAAGTAGAACCTACAGTGTAGAGGTTCTTGAGCACCGAAACTGCTACTTGGCCGGGGACCACTGCCTTAGGATGGAGCCAATTTGCTTGTCGTTTGGCTCTTAACCTTTTAAATACTATGACGAGCCAAACACAATCAAAAGCGCATAGTCGCAGACCAAATCATCCGTGTTAAAACTTAGCGCATGCGTCGTACATGTCTTGGCATGTGTGGTCGCACACACAATGAGCCCAGGCCCGGAATTTCACGATTGCTTGCGTCTATACGTTTTAGGATTACAGAAATCTCGATGTATAGAGTAGCGCCCCCTCAGTCGGTGTTTCATACTTATCTGTTTAGGGTAAATAAAATAAGTACGGTCAAAAAACACTATTGCAGCGCCATTTTTCGCATAATCATGCCTGGACTTGCGAAAGGTGTTAACATGGTCTGCGGCTAGGCGCTTGTAACACATTCACAGCTTTAAGTATTAAAAACAGAGTACAAACTATGCGCGAGATGGCCAACAATGCAGGAATGACAACAATACTAGGTTCCCTTAACAAGCCGACTCTAGAGACGGCCGTGGCCGAGTTGGTAGAGTTGCCTCACGTTAAAGAGCTCCTTCCAGTTGCTAGTTCGAGTCCCGTCCAGGTTACCCCTACTTTTGTGGAGATAGAAAAAGAGAGAAAAATTAACGTAGCAGTTAAAGGGTTAATAATAACTAAACGGACCCGTGCATCCTGCACCCTGTTTTAGCCTGTCCCGTTGTTTGCTTTTTTTACGATAGTAAATCGCTTATGCAGTATTTCACTGTTTGACTGATCCTTCAAATTTACCCGTCCTAAACGCGACCGGGCGTGGACCTGACCTGTCCTCCTCCGTGCACTGACGGATATATGACCATCTTGTCTGATGTAAGTGTTAATGGAACCAGAGGAGTGATGGAACTTCCCTTTCTTGTTCCCTTCCAACTTATCTTCCTTTTCCCCTTCCTTCTCCCACTTTTCTCCACTCTTTTTCCCCTCCCCCTCCTTTTTCCCCTCTTCTCCCCGTCCCTCCCTTGCCAGAAACCCTCTCATATTTGTTCAATGGGACAATGTCAACGAGACTTTTCCTCCGTGATTTTGAGACCACCACGCGGCGTATCTTGAGTCCTGCAAGTATTTTGTGAGCGTCTACGTCTTCCTGGAGGGGGTGGCTTTAATCGATGGCCGCCATTGTTTTTGTAACCATCTTGGATATCAACAAGGCACTCCGCTACTGAAAAGGTACAATCGATTATCTGTGTTCGTTCAGCGGAGAACTCAAGATAGGCCGCGGACACTATAGTATGGAGCCAATTTGCTTGTCGATTGGCTGTTAAGAATAACTATAGCTGACGGGTTAAACTGACAAAAGTAAACAGCTTTCCCACTGTTCCTTTCTTTGTCTTCAACTTTGTGAGCGTTACTTTGCTGTCCTTCAACTTGGGGAACATTACTTTGTGTTTGGCATCATCTGTTCCGTGGCTTCATCATATATACGACCGATTGTCTTGATCGTAGTCGTCACGGATTTCTTTTAGTTCCTTCTTCAACGCTTTGGTCCGTGAGATTCTCATTTTCGCTGCCTAAATCTGCAACCGACGTTTCATAGTTGAATGAAGATCAGCCCATACTGGCTTTTCGCAACGCATTTGCAAATTTCAATCTGACGGCCGTGAGCTTGAAGGCAATGCCTGGTCGTTGCGCAACTCACCATTTTCTAATTTCAGTTACTGAATTTGCAGGCGCAGATCTTCTACCAGTTTACCTGAGAGTGAAAGACAACATTAAACACCGCTTTGAACAGATCAGCACTGAAACCACGTTACAGTACAATTTCCAAGTTCCACCCACAGTTTTCATGACATTTCTTGCCGGTTGTGCTAACATCTATCGACACAAAGCGACAACAGATGCCGTTGACGCATGTGTTATAATTATAGAAGACGTAATATTTCGTTTGTTACTGATTGTTACAGGGCATCGACATGATGCCAGCCATCACTTTCTTTCAGTGCCACCATCTGGTTGGGCGGTGTTGTTGTTGCCGGCCTATTATATGTAAGCGTACGATGATGATGATAATAATAATTTGCACTGAATTTCGTACTCTGTTTGCTCAATTATCTCGGACGGTTGTATTCAATAAACGACCTGTGGCACGTCAAATCCTGTTCCTTGTCGAATTGGTGCAATGTTATTCGCGCATTGCATGCATTGGCGTGTGGACTGAACTTAGGCCTACTATGGAATTTTGTGCGCAACCCAGTGGCTTGTTGACAGTGAAGACCAGTCTAGACGGTATAGGTGGACTGAAGGGTACCACGACCGTCTCCTGTCCGGGCAGCCCAGGTTTGATCCTGACCCCAGCAATTCCCAGACATTTTCTGGATGAGAGGGGTCCTGTGGTGCCTTGTGCTCATGTCGATTGTGGCATGTCTAAGATCCTGGGTTTTCAGGTTGTATTTCTCCAGCTAAATATTGCCCCACTCGTCATCTGCAGTGGCGCAGAAATTACAACAACAACAATAA
>JAHWFP010058166.1:0-14974 GCA_023313725.1 Lithobius niger
CGTTTGCAGCTCCAATATTATTTAATTCCACTGCGCCTATCCCTTCATAAACAGATTATGACTTTCATCTCGGAAGGTTGGCCCTCTACAAAAAACCAACTCTCTCCCACATTGCAGCCATACTGGGATCTCCAAGATGAATTGTATGAAGAGGACGGCTTGCTCTGCAGAGGCCAACGCCTAGTTATCCCAATATCTCTTCGTTCTGAAATGCTCCGTATTATACATGAAACGCACAGAGGCATTGTTGCCTGTAAATCCAGAGCACGAGAGTCCCTATACTGGCCTTCCATGTCCAGCGACATAGATAAGTTGGTGTCAACTTGCGAAATTTGCCAGCAGTTTCAGCGGAATAACCAAGCCCAGCCCATGATATCACGACAAGATGCTGACTATCCATGGATGCAAATTGCAGTAGACTTCTGTAAAGTTGACAGTCACGACTACATTGTCATAGTAGACTATTATTCAAAGTTTGTTGAGGCTAAACGGCTCACGTCAAAGACAGCATTATCCACAATTGCTGTATTAGAACCTCTGTGTGCCCTGTTTGGCCCCCCACAAATTCTTGTGTCCGACCAGGGCCCTCCCTTTGACTCCAGGGAGTTCCACAGCTTTCTTCGTGAGTGGGGTATAACTTGGCAGCCAAGTAGCCCACATTACCCAAAATCCAACGGCCAAGTTGAGCGGACAATACAGACATTTAAGCATCAACTTGTAAAAACATTGAAAGAAGGGAAGAATCTTCAGCATCTCTTGGCTGTCTCCAGAGTGACCAACTTGAGTGTGGCGTCTCCCCATCACAATTGATGTTTTCGCGTAGAGTGCGAACTCGCCTCCCAATGCACCCCGAGTTACTGCGACAAGGAGTTGCGACTCGTCCTGGTTTGCCACCTACATCACTCCAACGTAAAAACGACCATGCAAATCAACGAACACAGGACTTGCCCGAATTGCGTCTTGGTCAGGAAGTATTGCTTAAAGATACGGGAACCTCGAAACACTGGAGGCATGCTGTTGTATCACAAGTGGGCCCGTTGCCACGATCCTACCTTGTAAAGTGTCCGGATGGAGCTGTGTACCGTCGTAACCGATTCCACCTTCGTCCCTTCCTCCGAAGGGAGGATGCTACCAGTTCTTTGCAAAGGCGCAACAATAAACCCTCAAGTTCTGAACCCGGGGAGATGGGTTCATCTTCATTTCGCATAAATCGGTCCAAACAGCCTACCTCGCCCAGAAGGAGCCAAAGAACCATTAGATCCCCAGATTGGGCAAAGGACTATGTCAAGTGACTTCGGAAGAGTGCATTAGTTTTGTGCAGTTGCTCTTTACATAATCTTGTTTTGTTTTTTTTTAACTTAGAAAATCATTGCTACCTTTCATTGTTCATTTTATGTTTAGATTAGAGAGATAAGTTTACATCATGCTTAGATCAGAAACCAAGGTGTACTATTTAAAAAAAAAAAAAAAAAAAAAAAGGGCATGTTATGTTAGGCTACTCCCCTTATATTGGCGGCGCCACAATCGGGAACAGCCCTTGCACACTTGGTGTGGAAGGGAAGACCCCGTAGAGGAATCCCCGCACGTAGCGATGTAACTTAGAACGAAGTAGTAAACACGCACGTGGTTCAAGCTTTATGACGCTCATTTATTCAATCTTCAAAACATAACACTTAAAATATAAAATATAACACAGTTTCGAGTCCCACAATGGAGAAAGACACTTTTTCTGTGACATTCATAAGATGTTTTTCATGGTAAACCGTACATTTTCAATGTTGTTCTCTTCCGAATGCGCAGGAGAAGAAAGGGGGTATGGCTGAACTGTGGTGTCTTAGGGAAATAACCTAATGTCTTGGGGAAATACTTAAGCACAGCTAGAAGACTGGCAAACCAATTTTACCTGGTGAATTGAGTTCACCACTATTATCAAGCTAGGAGTCGGCCGAATCTCCTGAAGCACTCAGGGCAACAGAAAAAGGGAGGCAAGAGTCATGCGAATTGCCCGGACCAATCATGGACAGGTCATTTTTTCCCAATGTTGCTCGCTTTAGACTGGAGAGAAAAACTGCTGCATGTTAAACGGCATTGCAAACATGTGAACCCCTGGGCATTCCCAGAGGAGAAAGACCTGGTTGAATATCTCCAGGAGGACTCATCCGTAGCCACAAACTGTTGTCATCAGGAGAAGACGTTCAACAACTCCGTCCAATGCTGGGAGCAAAAAAACAGACACCAGATACAAATATCTAAGACCGCTCAAGGAGGAGTAAATGCGTGTCCCCTGTCCTAGTTGGGTAAGCACTGATGGATGTCATGTCTTAAATGACTCAAACTAACTTGTGAGCAACACAGGAAATACACAGGAAATAAACGTATTCCAGACAGAACGCGTACAAAACCCACACATTAAAATGTGTTAACACATATCCCTTCAGGACCACAACTCAAATGTTACATTGGCTAGATGTGGGCACCCCACACAGTTATGGATGCAGCCATATACAGCAGCCTAAATGTGTGCCCAGTCATATAACGTATCGGTAATCGAAAGCAGCATGTTCATCCAAGCAACATGTAATCCACTGGCAGCCTGCGGAAACAGTGAAAGGGCATGTGCCAAGAACCGAAGGGACTACCAAATTCATTAAGCATGTGAACCTGCACAACTGGCAATCTGACACCTCCACCCTTGTGTCATCCTAGTAAAATGGCGTACGCCCATGCAGCGGCGGGGCACAGATCATTGGTGGGTGTCATCGCGTCATGATAAACATTTTTATATTATTTTTTTCAAGCTTATAGCTTAACTCTGTTGGGATGTAATAATCAGCGAAACAACTACGTTCAGCCAAAAACTTTTGATGATTTACAAATAGCCCCTGGCTGTCAGCTTCTGCCCAAGAGCAATTAAAAAATCAAACTTGCAACACTAAAAAGTCCGTTATTGGAACAACTTTGAAACTCACAACGATCGTTAATAAAATCTTCACCACAATTTTCTCTCATTTTCAAAAAGACCTAACCTCCTTAGTCTTGCAAATTTTCGACAAAACTTCGTCTGTCTTCTCAGGCTCTCTTAACTATTTTATTAACGAACTTGCAACAATAACAACAAGCAGAATGTTTACCAACAATGGCTTTCCTATGGCCACTGCATTTCAGAACGGACAGAGTCAAATCAGCTATGGTGAAAAAAAAACATCCAATAAACAAACCACAATGAAAAAGCCGCCACCAATCAGAACTGGAAAAAACCATCTTCCCTTCAAAGAACTGTATAGTGTAACCTTAATAGGGGTTACAAAGAACATGAGGTTTATCTCCTGTGTCTATACTACTCGGGAAGGACCAATCAGCTAAGAGAGAATGAACGGGAGAAATGTACACCACAGCCTTCCTGGGTTCCTTCAACTGCAAGGCGGCAGCATATTTGTTAGGCTCGAAATATGTTAGAGATACTGTATGGTGGCAAGCTACGTAAACGATCAATACACTAAGCTACATAATTATGTTCCAAAGGAAAACTTATTTACTAACAGCATTTATTGTAAATCGGGTATTGAATGCCCGGTTGAAGCTACCGCCCCCCCCCCCCCCCTAAAATGCATTAAGATCAAAATCATGAAATAATGGAGCTAACACCAACCCCTCAAATTATCGTCTTTCTGCTACAAAATAAACCAAAAGCATCAAATAATTTGTCTATCATATAAGCTAAATAAATTTTTTTTTTTATCACAGCAATGCTTTTAACAATAATTAGGGGTAGCTAGTGACTAGGCAATAACTGTGTCCTAAATAAACTTAAGACTTGGAATTGGGAAAATAACATGGACGACGTTATTTTCACAATCTGTTACATGACCCGTGGCCAAAATGGTTTATTTCATCTCTTCAACATTATTGTTCTAGAATTCAGTGGTTTTCTAATCCCAAACTTTAAAAGCTGTGTTACAAAAATAGGCCAGGATTACAAACAATATTACAGCCTAATGTATCAGGATAATCCCTCAACAAGACGTCGTCAATCATAGTTCAGCAGAAAATAACAACCTTAGTCATATTGTAACCCTCAGCTCAAGTTTAAAATAAATTAGTAATGTAAAATTAATGAAAATAAATATTCTCAAAATTAATTTATAAATTTACTGCAGAACTGCTCACCACGGATATCGGCAGCTTGCATTAGCTGACTGGATCCCGGCAAACGTAATTGATAATAATAGAGATTTAAAAAAGAAATTCTGCATTATTGCATTTTGCAATATCGTGAAAGCTAAAAAGCCTTGCCAAACAAACTGTATTCCTTAATAATAATGCAGTAATAATATTTGAACCAGGAAAAAATGAACATGTTTGTTGTTCGGCTCCTAGTTGTACTAAAAGACACATGCAGTTTTACTGGCAATGGTGCATCTTCCAGATAACCACTTGTGAACACTACAGCTGGAGTGCAACACTGGGTGCTCTGTAGGGACAACTACAATTTGATTTTTTTTGCATTTAAGCCTGTTTGAATTTAATTAAACTGATATAAACTGCATCCCAAACACTTAGCCTGACAATGATTTAACGAGGCTATTAACAAAATAATCCATGACAATGGTGTGATTGTCCCAAAGGTATAGTGCTTCAAATTAGGCATATATAAAACTGGAGAACAATTTAGTATCATTAGCTGGGGCATACTTTAAACTTAACGAAATTTATTTACAATTTTTTTTCAGGGTCGTGTAGAAAAACTAATTATTTTGTTTATAAATTATGGATGCTTTTTTTAATGCTCACCCCCTGATTTTAGCCAAATTAACTGTTTAAGCCCATGGGCATGTAATACAAGATTTATGGTAATACACATGTATTAGCCCACAGGGCATAAATTGAGCATGTGTAAGTGTTCTGCTGAAAATTATCCTACTCTAGTGGAATAGAATGAGAATAAAACTTCAATTATTTTGTAGTTAATGTGTTATTAAATTTAAAAGGCACCTCCTGATAGGCAATGGGACCACAAGAACATCAGCAAGCGCTCAATTTAATTTTTGGGAAAAATCTATGTTTCCCTTGGTCACCTAAACGTACAAAAACAACACATAAATGAGAATGGATGCGCAAAAATCACCATGTACCCCGTTCCCGTATGCACCCCTTCTCATTTATGTGTTGTTTTTGTACATTTAGGTGACAAAGGAAAATTAAATTGAGTGCTTGCGTATGTTCTTGTGGTCCCATTGCCTACCAGGCAGTGCCTTTTAAATTAATAATAAAACTGCACGAGTGTCTATGAGTATATGACAAGCAGTTCTACAGCAGGAATGTTCCCATTTAGTCACCGAAAGTTCGCAAGATTCCCATTTAGTCCCAATACATGACAACCGGTCTTCATCCAAATCTGGTTTACCACACTCCATCCTTCCATTCTCAACCTTTTCTAGAATAATTCACTGTCCAACACGAGTTGCAGGTTGGACTACAAGGCAGAATCGTTAAGGTAATCGTAGAAACTAATTCTCCTGCTAATTATAGAAATACGTTTTTTGTAGACTTAGCAATTTCATATCACAACTGCCTCATGGTTCTACTGATGGGAATGACTTCAGGTTATAAAAATGGTGATTCTACCAGAGAACGTTTTCTCGCAGGAGAATCGAAGTTCTCCGAGCAAAATCCAACGAGACTGTGTTACATTTTGTTACAAAATGGGATATCCCTCTGCTTGTCGGTACCTTTTATCCATACTCATTTGCATACAACTTAACCGTAATCTATGCAAAACTTACGTCACCTGCCCCCTCGCACCACCTTCTCTCCTGCGCCTACATCTCCACTGTCTTTTGCAGCTGAGCCACCAAAGAAGCGCCAGGGAGGCGGGCAGGTCGTAAAGGTAACACAGTTTCGTTGGATTCTACTTAGAGAACTTCGATTCTCCTGCGAGAACAAGTTCTCTGGTAGAATCACCATTTCTCCTTCGTAGACTCCTCCTCACTGTGTTACCTTTTGTTACGAAATGGGACAGATTCGAAACGTGGCGCTTCGGCCAGCACCGTTTCCTGTACCTCAAAGACGGCTCAGATCCTGTATCCACTGCAGCAGTATCCCTGCTAAACCAGCACCCGCACCTTGGTGGGATCGTACGGCGACGACTAACGATGGAGCCCCAATTTGTCAAATGTCACAAATTGTGAATCCTGCCACACCCAAGACATTGCACAGTCCCATTGGCCACTGGCTCTGCCCAGCTGAGCCAAGCCATACCACAAGCCCAGCACCAACGCACGACCGTCACCAAATCCTATCACACAGTTCACAGTACCTAGTGACAGAAACTACATGTACCACATGGCCGAGACATCTCCACACAGGTACCCTAGTACCGACTCGACCACCACACTATCCACTAATATGTCACCGTTCATCGAACAGCATGTAAGCAGACGAGCCACCAGTCAAACCACCTCACCTACCACATCATAACAAGCCCCGCCCAATGCAGGGGCACTCGTGTGTACTCCGTCATTCACCTAAAAAAAAAATATATGTATCTATATTCTGTGACACCAGACCCATGTAGCCACAGGCAAACCTACCTGCCTAACCGTTGTGGTTATTCGCCAAACACCCCATGCCAAAAACTACCTGCTGGGGAAAACACCAACTATAGCGCCCCAACTCGAGGCCTTAGGCTACCCTAAGCCTCTGTACCTGCAAGGACAATGTACCAGGGTTCCATTCAAACAACACCCACGCAGCAGTGCCTAATCCAACCCACATATCAAAATAACAAGTGGGGGGGGGGGAGAGAATCACGCACGGGCCAACACACATCTATTTCAATCCGAAAATTGACGGTCTGCTGACGGGGATGTTACCAGCAAGTTATACAGCTTCTCAACCAGGGTGTGGCCCTACCATAACATAGCAACCTGTTCCAAGATCAGTCCTAAAGTCTCTACCCTCCCACCAGTACCATGGCGGCGATTATTTACCACACCACAAATTGGCTTAATTGTTGATTTAACCATTGCACATCAGAATACGCCTGCAAACAGCGCAATGATACTGCGATACTGTGTAATGAACAGCACTTTGTGTGACATACTTACGAATTCCTGTTCACCGCAACTCCCATTGCTGACCACAATGTTACAAATGAGCTAACCAAGTGCGCAATATTCTTAATGCGTGGGGAACGTCTCTAACCTCAGCACGCTCTGCAGTGCATCACCATTCACACTACAGGAAACACATGTATGTCTCACATTCTAGGCCTTCGTGTCGTGGTTTTTATTTATTTAAACCGTCATAGCATCTCGCAGGCAGGACACGGACCTAACTGTAACGTTAACTTTTACGATCGAACCGGCGTACCGGCTACGTAGCAAAAACCCCACATCACTACATTTGTGCATGCAAAAATTTTATCAAGCATAATAACCCAAACTGCCCTGATCAACATTGCCCGATCACCATCGTGGCCACTGCTACTCTTTGACTATTTCTCCTAATCCATCTCAGAATCTACAGCGCACAAATCAAGTTCATCCCAACTATTGTGGAAGGCCTAATCCGGCAGGCCACCAACGCCTACCGTATTTCGTAGTACGAGACCCACTGGGCGGTAAGCCTATTTCGCAGATTTTTAGGCTTAAACCATACTCGGCCACGTCTACGGCCGGCGTCGTTTACCAACCAGACATCGTGCCTTTTTTTTGCACCACAATGAACCATTATCACTTCGTCACGTTAGCCATTAAACGTCTCATCTCGAATCTCCACACGCACAAACTCAGTTTTCAACAAGGCCGCATCGGCCGTACAAATTTCAGTTTTGGTTTGTACACATTCAGTTCCGGCCCACTCCTCTACCTCTCGGCCGTTAAAATGGAACGACCCACTTTACAGTTCTCACACCAACACTATCTGTCTATCACTGCCCTACTCCCCCGGAGCAGCAGGCAACATGGCATCGTCCGTCTCTCATGGCGTTCTCTTAGTTCTTACGTCGCTATTGTTAACTCTGTTTCGCAACAAGAAGTATTCCAAATATTTTGTACGCCACAACCTCCCATGGTTCCCCGCGTTATCGTATAACGCTTTACGAGTTATCGTTTAACTCTGGAGTTATCGTTTAACTCTGGAGTTATCGTAGAACTCTCCATGCATCGTTTGCATTTTTAATTCCAACACGTACAGTATTACCAGGTTATCGTGTAGCCGTGGGGGGTATCGTGTAACCGTACTTCCGTTAATATTAGGGCTATGTTGAACCTTGAAGGTATCGTATACTATTAGCTTATTTCACCCTCTCATGGAGTTATCGTATACCCCTTTTCAATCAGTCACGGGCATCGTGTGCACCTTTTTCTCAACATTTAACAGCGCCATATTGGCGACCGCACATTTAAGGCTTATTTTCTACAGAGCGAAACGCTCATTCAGTACAAACAGGCAGTCCTGTTTCGCACTCAAGTTTGACATTCCGCCTACCGGGCAATTCAACTCCTGCTGTCAACTCCTGCTGGTGGCTAAGCCTTTTAACTCTTAGGTAACTTGTTCCGTAGAACAAATTTAACGTTTAAATTAACATGTTCCTTAGAACAATTAACGTTGACTTACGGTGTTGTCTTCAACTAAGACCAATGTTGTCAATTTCTAGACGGAAACGCTTCACTTCCCATCACCAAATAAAAACACGTTCGAAGTGTGCCGCGCCAAAAGAAAAGTGGAGTAGGCTCAGGAGAGAAGGTGAGGTGGTGCGAGGGGGCAGGTCACGTAAGTTTTGCATAAATTAAGGTTAAGTTGTATGCAAATGAGTATGGATAAAAGATGCCCCCAAGCAAAGGGATATCGCATTTTGTAACAAAAGGTAACACAGTGAGGAAGAGTCTACGAAGGAGAACAAATGTACCCCATGGCTACAAAAAAAAGCATCATTCAACAACAATCACAGAAGGTCCAGCATAGTCACAACAATCCCCTGCACAGTTCTACCAATGGAGCACACTTTGGCAGAGCAACCAGCCTGTATGTCATACAAAGAAACACTAACACTAACACATCGAAGTCTTATTCTTTCAAGTGATAAGGACAGCACAGCAGTTATGTAAACCTATTCCCTTAGCAACCGCTGCAAATCATAATCCAGGAAACTCAGTTCAAAATTGGAGCTGTACACCAACAAAGCACGAGGAAGAAGGCATTCGCATAAAAACAAGCATGGCCGCACGGCATCCTGTACAAACTACACATGGGAACAAAAAGCTGAAACTCTAGTGCAGCAAGAAAATGATCGCATATGTAAAAGTCACTACATTTTTTGAGAATGCCTACAAGCCAAATCAACGCAATTATTACAAGCTTTCATCAGTTGGCCAAGTATATGCTCTACTTCCAAGAATGGCTGCTAACTTGACCAAAACTTCCCAGATGCGGCGCCGATACACTGCCAATATCGCAACGTATTTGGACTATAGCAACTCTGTCTATTGAAACCAACAAATGATGAAATTATTGAACAAAGTTTTTTTTACTAATCAGCCAGCTAAAACTAACACCATTCATGATAAATGTGGAAATGAACTACTTACCCAACTTTTCACAGCAACAACGGCACGATTGCACCCACAGTTTCCACATGTACCAATAATGGTGTTGTGCACCAATTGCAAATCGACACTTCCGTTATGCATTCCAATATGACAGTACAAGCAAGTCCCACATGGGCACAGCCACAAACAGAGAAGGTAATACTTACAGCTTTCATTGGTCAGAATAATATGTAACATCAGCATCATTTGGATGCCTACAGCTTGCAGTGCCAAGTATCTCACAGAAGTGTTATCTACACATAGCTTATCAAGGATCAAGGCAAAAAATTTATAATTTTTTTTTATGTGACCCCACCCCCTACTTCCCACTTTGCAGGTCAGTGGGCAACACAAAAGTAAGTATTTACAGATATTCTAACTGGGTTGCCTCAGCCTGTATCAATACACAATGGGCCTCAGCAAACCTGTATTGGTACCAACATCCTTAATAAGGAGTCTTCAACAAAACCATAATCAACAGCCTTTACCATTAGCACCAGATAAGAAGAAATGGATAGGACTACATGAGGATCTCAGCTGTGTACATAATCCAGGATCTGGTGTAGCATTTTGAAGTAACCATTTTAATTTTTGAGGAAAGATGGATAACCCAACATGAATATCCCATCAGTAAACCGTTAAGAAGGGTGTGATATGAAGTTACCTGCTGGTTTCAAGGTGCACAAAGGTGGTTTAATACTCACAATTCAAACTTATATTTCTCCATTATTTCTACACGGCAAGTGGCGTTGAGTATTATAATAGATGAAGAAATTACCATGATACTTCCGCAACAGTCTTCGTGTCCTTGAAGTGTTTGCTACTTGTCCACTGTCATATGATGTCTCACTACTCGAAGAACTATAAAAGAAAATGTCGCTGACGGGAGAGAAGCAGTCATCATCTTTACCCCAAGGACATTTAGAACAGGGAAGAGGAGAAAGTGATGGTCCACGAGGAATTTGTTCCTCCTCAGAAACTGTGTAACCTCGGAAAGCTCCCCCATGATGTTCCAGACGCTCACGGCGCCAAATGGTTTGGTTTGGATCCATGGATATAACCTGATAAGTCAACAACACATACATAAGACTAGTTTGCAAAGGTAATTTCTAAATAAATATATTACTATATCAATTTGGTAAATCCATCCACTTTGCTTAACATAAACTAGACTCCCTGCACCATACCTGGAGAATATTTATCGGACATCTCTAAGTAGGGCTGGGATCGGTTACACGGTTAACCGGAAACCGTTCCACGTTCGGTTACACGAATTATAAAACCCATATCCGAAAAACGTTTGATGCGGGCACCATTCAAAACCCGCGGTGAACGAGCCAAAAATATCCAAGTTGCATCATTTAGGCCTACTAATCCACACATTCAAAATCAGTGAAAGTAGAAAACCGGGGTGGGTAGGGGGTCAGCTTATTTACAAATAACCCGCGTGGGCTTGTTGTCCCATCGAAGCTGCTTACTTTCTTTGAAACAAACTGCTGATCGTCAGCGCGTACACGAGGCAGTTAAATACAAGCTGGCCAGCATCTACCCTCCCCGCGTCGTGGAGAAGTGGACTCGTCTGCACCTAGTGCGAGCGGAGGGAAGCAGCGTCATAACACGTAAACGAAATGCGTTGCTACCCGAAAACACAAACATCCTAATTTTTCTGGCTCATAATTTGAAATGAATGGAACATTAATAACAAAAACGGTGCGTTAAATTTTGTTTTGTTTTTGGCTTACGTTGTCGTAAATAGGTCTAAGCCATCGTGTAGAAATTTTAAAGCTACATAAAGTCAAAATTCTTGATAAAGTAAATACTTAAATTTATCAAGTTCAACTTTCTTCTAGTTTAAATTCCAAAATGCAACATGTAGTCAATAATTGTGCTTGTCTTATCATATTTTTTTCAGCTTGTTTTTTAATAATATATTACGCAGGTGTGAAATTTTTTGGCTGTTTTTTTTTTGGGCTAAAAACGTAAAAAAGGTTTTTGTGTAACCGCCCGGAAAAATACGGTTAAACAGATAACTAAAAAACTGGAAAGTACCAGCCCTATCTCTTAAGCAAGCTTCACAAACTACACATTATCCATGGGACATGGGATAAGGCAAGGAGTTAACACTTAACCCTTTACAGCCAAACGTCCAATATAGTGCTAATGAACGGCAAAAAAAAAAGTCCCAACGTAACGCAAGATTTGTAAGGGTCCCGGAGACCTCGAGCAAACCGAGCAGCAACATCCCAGTGGTCAGTATCCTTGTTTGCAAGCCAAGTGACTGCTGGTTCGAAACCCGTGACTGACCTAACTTTCATTAAATTGTGAGCAGGGCTGGATTTAATGGGGGGAAGGAAGGGGGGGGGGCACCCCGGTCTTCGACGTAAAAAGGCTAATTACAAAGAACGTTACCAGTAGTTTCAGTTAGCTAAAAAAAAGTCCTTAGAATTTCGGAAAGGCAGACGCAGGGAGCCTTCTAGGGCTCCCCACCCAGGCTGTTTCCTTAAATCTGCCACTGATTGTGAAGGGTCCCCGGGGACCACAAGCAAAGTGAACAGCAACAGCCCAGTGTTGCTGCAAATTAGCGTTCTTGTCTCGAAATCAAGTCAATGCCGTTTGAATCCCGCAGCTGACCCATTAAAAAAAAGCGTCGAGTTCGGGATGGGCAGTAAGGGATGAACAACACTTTTTTTCTCTGCCTTATTCATACATTAACCCTTTACAGCCAAACGTCCAATATTGGACAGTTGCTGAACGGCAAAAGATTTAGACCCAACAGGCACCACGAGCAAGTTCGGCATCCAGCCTCTTTCAGCCAACAATGTAGCCAAATTTCATAAAATTGCCCGATATCTCTTTCGGATCAGGTGAGGCCGTCTACGCAAATTTTAGCCCTGGGAAAGACTAGACTTTTCCTCCAGCTCATAAAATTAGGGTTGTCAGGAAGAACGTTGAAAAAGTTGCACTCTGTGTGTGAGCTTTACTACCGCAACTGCATTGATTACACCATCATTACTATCACGACGGCAAGCAGTGCCGGCCGTTGGCGCTGGTAAAAATACAAATACCAAGTGAGAGTTCATATTTCCCCATGTTACACAGTACACTGCTTAAAGACCTCTTGCAACTTCGTGAACTAAAATTACTCATGATGATAACGATAATTCCTTCTTCTATAACACACAGTACTGCTAAAACTCATTTTACCTTCAATTGGCTAGCAATGCATGCACTGTTGTTAAAGTACATCTAGAAAAAACATTATATTAAAGCTCAGCAAAACAATTCTTGTTAATCATTAGCCATGGGCAAATTTAAATTCTCATAAGTATCAATTATAAATTTCATATACATTAAGGTAAAGGCTTTCCATACCGGAAGTTGGAATCCATACTGAAATGCAGTTCTCTTACATAAACAACCACATAAATGTTGCAGTGCAAAAGAAGAGCCCTTTTAAATTTTTTCCACGTGGAATATGGGGGAATAGTTGTAATTTATGTCTTTTTTTTATACGTTACTAGCAGTCGTACCCGGCTTCGCCTGGGGTTTTGTTTCGCCTGTGGTTGTCTGAATGTTGACTGCAACAGGTAATTTTTCTTCCTATAATATTCATCCTCTCCCTCCCCTCTCACCTACCAATATTTCTCTGCCCTCTCCCATATCCTCCTGCCCGTCTCTCTTCTCCCCTACCTCCCCTTTGCAACACGTAGTTGCATTTGGATTGGTAGTTGAACTAAATACTGCTGCCACCCTTCCTCCTTTTGCAAGATTTCTCAAAAACTGATTCGGTGTCCATCCCCAAACAACCATCAGTTCGTATCTTGTAGGTCCAGTTAATGTAATCATATGCTTAATGGTAAAAGATGCACCGCCCCCCCCCCCCTCCCAATCTGTTTAGTTTTTATAGAATTAGAATGCCAAGGGCAGGACTAACAGATGCACTGCCGAACAAACGGGCCTTCCCTGTCCACCATTTCCTCTCCCCCAACTCCGAGTCTATTCCAGTCACTATGGTTTGAGTGATCTATACCAGTTGTTTCTCAACCTTTTCTGCAGTATGCCTCCCTATTGGGACTAGCAGGCAATGGCGGCCACCTCCCCCCCCCACACAAAAAATAAATTAGCTCTGCCGTCTCACAACGAAAACAGTCAATAATGTGAGTTCAGAAGTGACTGGGAAATGGTTTTGTCAGGAGGAATTCTTTGTCTTATTGTCACTGATTATAAGATTGTAGGTCTTATAAGTCCAGGTCGCCATTGTTACCATGGCAACGACACCTTTCCACCGCGATTAAATTCTAGCAGCGAGAATGCACAGGCTATTCATCGCATAAATGCGCCCATATAGTATAGCTTCGGCAGCGGCTCGCACCTCCCCTGCAGCTGCTCCACGTCTCCCAAGGGAGACCCGCCTCACCGGTTGGGAAACGTGGATCTATACCATGTGTTAAAAAAAAAACCTGTCCTTCGTGCGTGACGACATTTAATACTTGCAGTTGAGATGACCGTGCACAGCAAATTGTTAGTCGACGGAACAATGTCCCAATTTCAACTTTTGAACGCAACAATGTGGTAATTTCAATTTGTCATTGTTGGGGCGGGAGTTCTTGCGGTACTCGCCTTTCTTGCTCTGCAACTTTGCTTCATAAGGTAAGATAATGTTGCTAATTTTCCAACTAGGCAAATAATAATTGAGTTTTAAGAATCACAATTACTCGAGCGAAAGAAGCTATAATACATTGGTTTGCCCTGAAGAGAGCACTGCAAGTGAACAGTGAAGCAAGTGAATGAATCCAACAACGAAGCTAGCTTTGCAAGTAGTACTCGGGGCCACTAGCCTTTCAGATTGGGCTCCTTTATCGCCACTAAGAAAAATTGCGTAGGAATCGGAAAGGACGAATATCATTGCCTTGTGACAGTATGAGATTCGTCAAGGTCTATCTTTAATGTCGACTATTTCCTTCATTAACACTACTCTAAAGTTTATTTATGCAGAACTATGTTTTACGTACATCACCTGTTTTTGAAAATGTCACATGGTCTACTGTGAAAATTCATTTTAAAGTTGAAAAATCACCTTAAATCGACGCTTACTTTCACAATCACAGGAAAAACAACAAATTTCCGCAAATTTTCGATAGTCAGCAGTCCTGGAGGTGGAATGGCTCAGGCGACTATCATCTTCAGGCTCCACAACAAAACAGATCACTACTTCGTAACGACCGTTCGTCTGCTTCGAATATTGGCCGAGGCCTCCGGTATTTGTTGGGCACGTTGCGAATCTGGAGCGCGGTTGCCGTTATTCGTTGGGTTTGTCGCCCATTTCTCACGCAGCCGGCGATCGAGTTCTCCACGCATGAGAAACTGAATTCCAGGGTTTGAGG
>JAHWFP010058167.1:0-10859 GCA_023313725.1 Lithobius niger
TACGTAACGTATTCTAACCGCAATTCTTGTATTTAGTTATTGTGTAAATTATCTAAAAGTAAAGCATGCATGTCAAAATGGGCGTAATTGCCCTTTAACTTCATACGGCACTAACACCACATAAGGTTAGTTCGGAAATAAACTTTTAGCTATGGCTTTTACTCCGAGGATGATGCTTCCCTCATGATCTGTTTTTTTTTTTAATGTTCAGCCACTTTTGGAGTATGCCAGTCCATTGTGGTCTTCACATCTTCTTAAGGACATTAACAATACTGAGTGGATGCAACGTTGTTTTACCAATTCGTTACAGGGTTCTGCAGACCTGAAATACAGTTACAGAGGTGACTAATCTTGGGTCACATGATTTTGACGTTTGAAGGCCGACCTGGTTTTGACTTTTCTGATATTGATAATAAATTTCACGCTAACGAAAACCTCTCTGACCAGGGTACATTGTTTGAAATTGGTTGTTGTTGGAACTAGGCTGAATTGTGGAAAGTTTTTCTTTGCAAACAGGGTTGGATCAGTCTGAATAGCCTGAATTCGACGTGACGCGTTGAGGCGACGTGATAACCACAATCCAATCATGCTAGCCGAGTTGCTTTTATTTAAGAGCACAGGTCTAGCGGCCTAATAACACTTAGCAAACTACAGAACTACCACTCAGATAAATAAGAACGTGACACCAACACTGACGAAGTCAAGTCACAAACTAACAAGGCAAATCACAAGCTGTCAAAGACAAGTCTCAAACTGACGAAGACAAGTCACAAACTGATGAAGACAATTTACGAACTGTCGAAGACAATCACACGCTGACGAAGATGTCACAAACTGTCGAAGTCAAGTCACAAAGTCTAAGACAAGTCACACACTGTCGAAGACCAAGTCACAAACTGACGAAGACCAAGTCACAAACTATCGAAAGCAAGTCAAAAACTGTCGAAGACAAGTCACAGTCTGTCGAAGGCAAGTCCCAAACTGTCGAAGACAAGTCACAAAGTGTCGATATGTTACAACAATGCATATTGCATAGCACCGTCCGTGCAGAGCAAAGTGAGACATTCAGTGCAACTGATCTTAACAGTTCCCTTTTAAAACCACCAACTCTACAAACTTGCGACTGATGGAGACAATTTGGCTCGTAGGCAGTGTTGTGACGGCTTGGCAAGATGTCAGCGATGACTCGGCCTTCCAGTGCGCATGCGAGAGAAACTGGAACTGTCAAAGGCATGTTTAAAATTTCGCGTGCAGGCTGGAAAGTCCACCACCATCATTTTCTATCTTCGGAAAGCTCTGTTAACTATGTTGGGTTTTGATTGTAGTTTTGGAAGGTAGTGAGTGAATGCTTGATTGAGCATCATTGTGCACACGTGACGTCAAGAGTGTGGGGCCAAATTGTTACCAACATATCTCGAGTTTCCCCCCAAGCTTGGATTAGTCGGTTTGGAAGATACAGTGTGTTAGGAACAAGTAGACAGGACAATGGTTTCTTAAATAAAAAGAACACCTCAGAGCGGAGTAAACCTGGTATCCGTACGGGATTTCTGCTAGTTCCTTCTAGCTGATTTTGCGTTTCGCGTCTGAGAGGATACGAAATTCTGGATCAGAGGATGCTAACTAATTTGGGGCTGTTTTGGGCATGCGTGTATGCGTTTGTTGGACTCGAAATGTAATTAAGATACAGCCTTGTTCACAGCCCCAGGGGCCCCATTATTATTCCGACTGAAGAGCGACCGTTGGGGGGGGGGGGGGGGGGGGGGGGGGGGGGGGGGGGGGGGGAAAGTTGGGCTCCGTGCACGACGATTTTGTTTGCTTTGTAAACTAGGTGACAATTTGAAAACCGTTTTATAAAATGTTTTGTTATAATTAGTAGAGGGATAAAAATGGAGTCTTCATTGTGAAAATTATGTTCGGGAAATAATAAAACAGCGGGTTTAGGGAATCGAAGACAAAAGACGACATTTTTGTTTTTAATACCCCCTTTTGTCTTTTTTAAGAAAACATTAACCGAGTGCATCCGTAAATGAAGTTTGTTGATGCTTTTAATATGTTCATGCAACAGCTTGAGTAATCACTGTTGTGATTTTCGGGGTTATTTGCACGAACTTGATGATGCAAAATTAATCGGGACTTAATTAAATCCTATTTTCCCGTCTTCAGATTGCAAACAAAGTGGTGAAAATTAACGTGATTCTATTGACAAGTTTTATGAAATCTTGACTGAAGCCAGTTTTTAGGCTTCAGTTCGGTTTTTATGACTTGGAGGGACAAAGTTTGAAAGGATTTTAAAACATAACCTCTTTATTTTCGATACATCAGCGTGTAAAGGTAGATAGACAGAAGGATATACAGATTGATAGACAGACATATAAATAGATAGATAGGTAGGTAGATTACAAACAAAAACGTCAAGTGTGCCGTAAAAAAAGGGTTATATGATTGAAATTTCACTTTACTTGTTAAAATGTAAACGGGTAAAAACTGATGAATTTTAATTCAAATAATTAAATGTAGAATTGAGAAAATTCTGTAAAATATTGGTTAAATATAACCTTTGTATTTTCCATTAATCAACGTTTAAAAAAAAGAAAGGGTGGTCAAAAAGTTTGGTCACACGCAAATAATTGCCGATATAACGGTCCTACGTTAATTCTGAAGACACATTTGTAATGTAAGTCAGATATGGGGAAGACAATGAAGATATTTTCAATGACCTTGAAAACAGCATTCAAGGTCATCAGCATTCAATTTTCCAAATGGCGCAAGATACAGCACAAAAGTGAATTACAAAGTTATACGCGAGCGTCAAACATGACAAACTGCGAAAACAGATTGAAAATCGGAGCATAATTGCAATAGTTATGAGGAAAACAAAATAGCAACAAAGTCTTCCCTGAACGTTTAAACTGCCATGCAGGGAAGCTTGGCATGCATATGCATGGCAGTTAAAACGTTCAGGGAAGACTTTATTGCTATTTTGTTTTCTTCATAACTATTGCAATTCTGCTCCGATTTTCATTCTGTTTTCGCAGTTTGTCATGTTTGACGCTCGCGTACAACTTTGTAATTCACTTTTGTTCTGTATCTTGCGCCATTTGGAAAATAGAATGCTGATGACCTTGAATGCTGTTTTCAAGGTCATTGAAAATATCTTCATTGGCTTCACCATATCTGAATTACATTCCAAATATGTCTTCAGAATAATAACGTAGGACCGTTATATCGGCAGCTATTTGGGTGTGACCAGACTTTTAGACTACCCTGTATACGAGATAGATACGTTTATTTCACTTCCCACCAAATACATCGGCAACGTTCTTACAGGAGCGATAATCTATGTCGCAGAACAAACTCATGTGCACCACAGAACCATTATATAAAAGCAATTAGGGTGTCAACAGGTAACAAAAATTCCTGCAAGAACAAAAAAAAAATGCATAATGAAAACACCCAAATTAATTAAGTCATATGTTTATATTACGCAGAAGTCATATACTCACTAGATCGTAAACAGCAACAAAAACGCTACTAATATTAACAGTTAGCAGTAAAACATTAACAGTATTAAGTACAAAGTACTAAGACCAAACAAAGTTGAAAACATGTCTCTCAGGACCCGATAAAAAAAAATAATAATATGTTATGGATTCTGACAACCTTTGGGCCAATTTCAGCAATTATCTTAATTTTTGACCGATTTTGATTTTTCAGTGTACCATTTTAATCGCCTCGAAGAGATCTTTCCGATGGCCCAGAAGCTAACTCGAAGGCATTGAGAATTTAATTATTGAAAACCAATTATCATGTGGTTATATAAAATGAATGTTTAAAAAAAAAACTGCAATTTCTTCGATTTTTAAGCGCTCTGCACCTCGAAATATTTATATTTTTTAAAATTTGCTGGAAGAAAAGAGGAAAACCGTCCAAACAGCGAAAATCATACACTATAAATGACGTAGAACAGTAATACAACTTTATGCACTTACTTACCGTCGGAGTGGCATGACCCGGATTCGAACTGGCCACCCAATTCGTCCCCAGATCACAGGCATGGCGCCTTTATCGCTATAGCCACTCTCCCATGGTCACTCACTGAGCCAGTTATTGAGGTCAGTCGCGACCAGGGCTCCATTCGACCGAGAATGCTTTCGGCCATAATCAACGGAGAAGGATGACACAATAATACAAAGGCTCAATCAAGGGTTAAATAAAGATACACAAAACTCGCTGTAAATTATACGGGGTGAGTCAGAAGTCTGTATCACCGGCCACCATTTTGTAGCAATGAACATTCTTTCAATAATAAGTCGGTAGACTTGCAAAGTGGTCTGGGGGCTATTTGACCATGCGTGAGTGAATGGCCTTGACATGTCCCATCAAGGTCGTCTCACTGCTAACTTCTAAACCATGCGTCCTAGAAAATCGGTGTCAATTAGAGAGGTGTAGAGAACTACAAACCAACGCCAAAGCAAAAAAAAAAACCAGAATGAAATTCGGAGCAAAAGTAAAGGAGTTATTGTGTGTGCTGCGTATCTTGAGTCCTGCAGGTATTTGGTGAGCGGCTACGTCTTCCTGGATGGGGTGGCTTTAATCGAATGGCCGTCATTGTTTTTGTAACCATTTTTGATATCAACAAGGCACTCTGCTACTGAAAACGTACAATCGTTTATCTGCGTTCGTTCTGCGGAGAGCTCAAGATAGGTCGCGCACACTATACAGTCAGCCAAAGATAGTTATATAAACTGCACTGCAGTACACCGGGGTAGGCAGGCAAGAACACTGAGTGCATGAGCTGTGTTTATTTTAGTTGTTTTTAACTAGTTTCGCAAGGGAAGTCAGGCCAGACGAAATATCACCAGGCAATATGGTTGGGATGGACTGAATAAGTTAGTAATGCATTGCATCGACGTTAAGGGGTCAACTCTGAAATTAAATACAGACACGTGCATCAGTGCCTAAAAGGGAAAGGCGTTCCCTCCCCCCCCCCCCCCACTAGAGGTGTAAATGTTCTGATTAATTGCGATCACACACGATTAGTTTACATGTTTAGTCTATATAACGTGAACGTTCTCTGCACTGCCTTTTCTACATTTATTTCTTGCCTTAAGCCTGCCTACCCCGGTACACTGCAGTGCAGTTTATACCACTATCTTTGACTGACTGAAACTCCTATACTTTTGCTCCGAATTTCATTCTGTTTTTTGCTTTGGCATTGGTTCGTGGTTCTCTACCCCTTTCTAATTTACACCGATTTTCTAGGACGCTTAGTTTAGAAGTTAGCAGTGAGATGACCTTGAAGGGACATGTCAAGATCATTCACTCACGCATGGTTAAATAGCCCCCGGACCACTTTGCAAGTCTACCAACTTATTATTGAAGGAATGTTCATTGCTACGAAATTCTGGCTCCTGACACGGGCTTCTGACTCACCCTGTATACAGGAAAGTGGAAATCAAGCCGAACATCGAACATTTCTAGCGTATGATTTTCTAGTATATGAATTTCTGTACTACGTTATTTCTAGTGTTTGATCTTCGCTGTTTGACTAGTTTGTCCTTTTTCCTTTAAATAATTCACAGCCATTTCTGGACGTATGCCTTTCCGGGCGTAATGTTGTAGCAATTTTTTAATATGTAGTTAACCCCTTCCTAGCCAGTGCTTACGGCTAAAGCGACGAAAACAGGCTTACTGAGTCCTGGGCGCCTAAGTGAAAGGAGCAATGCAGTACTTAGTTGGTAGAGGCTTGGCCTACGATTCAAGGGCATGCGAGATCGAATCTTGCCACCCATCTTTGTGCACATATGGAACTTTAATAAAGGAATCTTCTCGACAATGCGTTCACACCTTTGAAAATGATGGAAAAAAAAATACTGCCAACATTTATTCATCCGCACCAAGTTTGGCAACAAACTTTACATCAATTCAATTATCGAGCCATAAAAAAAGGTACACGGTTTAAAAACAAAACACGTCAAGTGTGCCGCAAAAATAAGGGTTATATGATTGACGTTTCACTTTACTTGGTAAAATGTACACGGATAAAAATTTAGGATTATTAATTGAAATAAGCAATTGTAAATTGAGAAAATTGCGTCTTTAATTGGCGTAAACAATAATTCAATTCGCAAAGCACAGCAGCACTTAAAACAGACGCAATTTTCTCAATTTTACATTTGCTTATTTCACTTAAAAATCATCAATTTTTATCAGTGTACATTTATTTTAACAAGTAAAGTGAAACTTCAACCACAATACTCTTTTTTTTTACGTCTCACTTGATGTTTTTGTTTGTAATCTTTCTGTAATTTTGAACTTAAGGAAAATGTTTAAGAAATACAGTTGGAATCCTATTTCTTTGGTTAGCATTTATTTTTATTTAACATTAACTCAGCCCGTTTGGCTTTCTGTAACGCCGCGTGCATCATACTTCCTCTCGCGAGCCGTGAAGAGAGAATCAACGTCCGCAGTCGTTACATAAACTCTCCTTTATTTTGTGCCTCGAGCCATGAGCAGAGGATCACTATCCACATCATTGCAATGATTACTGAAAGCATTGCAATGACGAGGTAGTGATACTTGCCTTTGAATTTTCACAGCTAAAAGCTAGAAATCATCTGAATTTCCAAAATGGCGTCGGTTTTAAGCTCTGCCGGTTCGCGACAAAAACAGACAATAATGCGAGTTCAGAATCGACTAGGACCATTGTTTCATCAAGAGGAATTATTTATCTTATTGTCACGGATTACAAGCCTGCAAACGATGCGAACGGTGATGCTCTCCTCATGGTTCGTGACACGAACTAAGGGAGCGTCTGGCAGCTAGAGATTAATCGTGATGGCAAAGGTGTCGTTGCTATGGTGACAACGTTTCCTGGATTAGCCAAATCCGACATCGTCTGGGTATATACTTGGGAGTCTTATAATCCGTGACAACAAAAAATATTTCCTCCTGACAAAACAATTTTCCCACTCCATCTGCACGCACATTATTGACTGTTTTCGTTGCGATCCGAAAGAGCTAAAACCGCCGACATGTTGAATTTCAAATGATTTCTAGCTTCTAGCTGCGAGAATGCAAAGGCGGTCAACGTGTAAACGCACTAAGTCCTAGCTTGAGAGAAGAACATTTCGTGTCAAGCGACGCGTTACTACATGCCTACAAGGTCAAAACTGCTGCACTCAAATAGTTAGTGTGGTGTTTTGTTGAACGGTTTTGACGTCTTTGGTACACCATTCTGTGGAGCCATGCAGCCGCCAGCAGCCATTCTGGTTTTGGCTTAAGAAAGACGTCAAAATCGGTCCATAAACACAACAACATATGATTGTCGTCATTTTGACCTTGTGGGCACGTAGCAACGCATCACTTTGCGCGAAATTTTCTACTTTCTTGTTAAGGCTTTAGGGCCCCCTTAGGGCGCGTTTATGCAACGACTCGCAATTTTCTCGCTCACAAGATTTTGTTTCGTCAATACCAAATTTGCTGCTTGCTTCATACCTTTAATGAAACGTTTTGCTTGCGAGTTGTCTACAACTATAAGTATAGACAACTTGAAAGCGGCTCGCTCTGTTAAAGGTATGACGCAACAAGCAAATCTGACATAAACTATGTAAAATCTTGTGAGCGGAACAATTTAGGTTTCGTCTACTTTCAAACTGAACTCGCCCCGCGAACTTCTGAAGCTATAGCGTTCATTGACTGAGAACTCCCTTGAGAAACAAAAAAAAACATTACAGTTCGTATCCGTGTGGAACTCACACCTGTGAAGGTACGGAAATAAAAAACGGATTAGAGTTTACCCGAACGGAACGAATTATAATTTGAATTCCAATTCCAGGGAAAAAGGATTGTTTTTGCTCACTTGCAATGTCAGAAAGTGAACGCAATTTATGTTTGAAATATGTGTGTTTGTGTTTGTCGGGGTCTGTTTTAGTTCTTTTTCGTGTGACTGATAACGATTTCATTTTATGGGTGTACTAGCAGTTGTGCCCGGCTTCACCAGGAGCTTTGTTTCGCCCGTGGTTGTTTCCCAGTTTTCGGTAGGTGCGGCCTAAACGATGAATGCGATAAGCAAATTTTGTTTCTTGGAATACTCCCCTTTTCCTCCCATCCTCTGCCTCCCCTCTTCCGGCCGCCGCTCATTTTTTACAATCCCCAAAAAAAAGTTACTTTTTTTCCTTAATGGTAACAGACGCATTACCTTCCCCCCCCCCCCCACAACCCAGTCGCCCAATCTCTTTATTTTCTAAAGAGCAGCTCCCCGCCCGACTCCGACTTCATCGCTTTAGCTTGAGTGATCCGTACCGTGTGAAAAATAACTGTCCTTCGAGCATGACGTCATGTAAGACTTGTTTTGAGAAGTTTCAGCACTTTTTGCAGATAAAATAAAGTAACAGCCAGTATCGTGCACAAAAATAACAACACTACGTTTCGAGAGGACAACCTCCCGTCTTCAGGTTAAAATAAACACTAAAACATTTTAAAAATTCATGGCAGTATCTGCCGAGTCACCAAGTCTAAAAAAGCAAACCATTCAGGCATGGTCAGGCCTAAAACGTGGTCAGGCCTAAAGGGATGGTCAGGCTTTAAAATATAAAACATACCAAATGATACACCATGTTACAGGATGGGCGCCCGGAAGTAATAATAATAATAATAATAGAGTTTTCCACAGAAGGTGGAGGGAAAATGGAAGGGCTGTGTAGCCACTAACACCAGTCCCCAAAACAGTAGTAGGTCAGCTAATGCCTCCTTTTCAAAAATTTGGTGAGGGGGAGACCATTCAGTACACGTTTAAAACCAGACACAGTCTGAGCGGACACAGCCTCCTCCGGCAATGAGTTCCAAGCCGGAACTACTCTGATCGCAAAAAACTTTTTGCGGCAATTAAGTCTAGACTGGGGGACCTCAAGTTTCCAAGAGTGACCTCTAGTTACACTCGCAGAACGAACATCAAAGAATGGCAAATCAACAGAAAGAAAACCATGTACAATTTTAAAAGTAAGCAGAAGGTCAAATTTTAATCTTCGCAATTCAAGTGTTTCCAACCCTGCAACACTCAAACGTGCATCAGGAGACAAGTTCGAGTGGTAAGTAGACAAGTAGACAAGTAGACAAGTGACAAGTAGAGTGGTAACAGGAGGCAGTGATGTCACGTGGTTCAGTATTATTTGGCCTGGTCCAAATTAAAAAGGGGTGGGTTATAGTTAGACGGCTTTTTCATGAACTTGTTGAATTTGTTGAGTTGTAGGCTGTTGATGACTGGAAAATATTCTTTTAGAGATTTGCTTTCTGGAATTAAATGATTGTAAACAGGAGGTACAAGGATAATAAGTGATTCAAGGTTTATTCTTGCCCTGGTGTTTTTTTCCGTGAAAAGTATTTCGGTCCTGTCCTGGGCTGGTGCATGCCCTGTTGAGAGTTTTTTGGGGGAGATTCCTGTTTTAAAACAGTGTTGAACAAGTGAATGGACTCAGTATGCAATTTAAAATTAGATTTGTGGGAATTGAGACGTTCCTGTAGCCTTTGCAGGCTCTGGCCAATATAACTGGTCCCACATGTGCTTTCACCACATGGTATACGATACACCGTATTTTTTATTTTGCCTTGGGCTATTTTATGACTGTTTTCCGATATTTCTGTGTCTACTGGACACAAGCCTGATATTTTGTTGTATCAGCAATTTTTTCAGTTTGTTTTTTCAGACTTGGTGACTCGGCAGATACTGCCATGAATTTTTTTAATGTTTTAGTGTTTATTTTAACCTGAAGACGGGAGGTTGTCCTCTCGAAACGTAGTGTTGTTAGTTTTGTGCACGATACTGGCCGTTACTTTATTTTATGTAAGACTTGTCGCTGAGATGACTCGCGCAGAGCAAATTGTTAGTCGAGGCAACAATGTGCCAATTTCCCATTCTGAATTTTAATTGAGGCCGCGGCCTGCTACCATGCGCCCCAAAACGACAATACAAACTAATTACACAAATCACGAAATTACAAACAAATTACACCAATACACCAAGCTCCACATCGAAACGCTGCACCGCCGTACTGCAACTCCCGGTAGCGTAACCCACCTTCTCAATTTCCTTGCCAATTTCCACTTTTCAAGGCAACAACGTATACTAGTTTGATCTTCTGGCCAAAGAATTGACACGCTCGTCCGTTTTCGTTGTAGGGGTCGTCGTTTTGCTTTGGTTGTTGTCGTGTTTTTGTTACGACACGATGCCTTATCATGTAGATTTTCAATTTTTCAATTTTGTTGTTTACGGTGTTTGTTTTGAAATGTAGTAAACGAGAAAGTTTACTGTTCGTCTACCATCAAACTGAACTCTCCCTCCAAACTTCTGACGCGATAATTCATATCGGGGGAGCACAAGGCGACAGTTGCCCTAATCGCCCTTTTGTCGACCCCCGACTACGAAGATAAGGGCACCAAGAACTCATTACGATTTTCTTTCACTGTCTTTAGCAAGTCTAGCAAAAATAAACCGATTTCCTTAATTACAAAACAGTAATGAAGGCCTTACAAAGTTAAAAAGATATTTTTCAGGCGTGGTATTATCACCTAAAGAGCGCAGTATCATTTTTTTGTGCGGTTTGTAACGAGTCTTGTCAAAGTCTGCGTGTGCTTAATTTTTTGACTGTTTTTGAAATTTCAATACACCGTTTTTACTATCGAGATATAGACTTTTTGAAACGGTATACCAGATAAAGACAAACGGTTCGATGCGTTAGCGCATTGAAAAATTATTTGGTTTTTTATTTACATGTGGTTTTATATTAATTTACAGATTTAATTTATAGGTCAGTCAAAAAAAAAACTCGCACTCCTCGTTTTTTTAAGAGCTGTGTACCAGA
>JAHWFP010058168.1:36973-57701 GCA_023313725.1 Lithobius niger
TATACCTTTAACAAATTTACGAAAAACTAAATACATAGCAATGCACCAAGTTTTAAACTTGATGTTCTGTGTCTGATGGCAGTAACTAAGCGGCTTTTTTTTTTAAACAATTCTTTTTCTTTTAGATAAAGAATAAACTGTGATTGAGCTGATTCGATTTCTCCATTTCTCACAAGTTTAAGCTCAGGTCGATTCTTCAACGCTCGCATTTTGCAAATGAAAATTTAATTTGCTGTCCGTAAATGCCGAGAGATGGCGTTAGTGTATTTTGCTCAGGATTTTCATTTAATAAACGAGAAATATGTTGTCAAAAAAGCATTAGTTTAATAATATTATTGTGCGTCTTTGTTTATCTTAGGATCGACTAATTAGTGGCAAAAATATACGTCAAAGTGGCAGAAATGATTATAACTAAATTCTGATGGTTTTTTTTTTAACATGCTGGATAGATTATTAAAAGATTTGTGCGTTTTAAGGTTTAGTCGTCCCATAAACTCTTAGTGTTTCGTTTAATCAGCTCGAGTTGCAATGAATGCCCTGCATGCTTTGTGCTGTAATTTTTGAGGCTTCTTGATTGATGGAGCTAAAAACTATGTTAAAATTAAGTGGTATCTTCAGGTATGTAATAACTATGCCCTGAAGTGCGTAGTTTTGTCCTTGCTTAACTGTAACGTTGGCTAAATTTCGGTTAATTCGCTTTGTCGTTTTCTGGCCTTCACCGGTGCAGAATCGATGAAAATCGATGGCTAATTTTCGGCCCAATTGATCAAAATAATGCAAAGATATAACTGATAACAATGGTTAGAGGTAAATTGACTCACGGAGAGGCATACCTAAAACGAAAAGAATTTATTTAACCCTCAAATTTTTTAATTAAAAATTTTATTAGAGCCAAATCGCCAACAAAAAAAATTTCCCCAAAACAAAACTTGGTAAGGATTCCCGCCAAGTTTTTTAGCCGCCTGAAGTCATGAGATCAAACGCCAGGCTCTTTCTCCAAGTTAATCCCACCTAGTAACAGTTCGAACGTTAAATGAAAAATTTGAAAATTTACTATACCGTGCAATTTTCAAGTATTTCGTTTAATGTTCTAAGTTTTACTCAGCGGGATTAACATGGCAAAAGAGCTTGGCGTTTATCAGGACTTTAAACGGCCGAAGACATTGTCGCTGAATTTTGTCGGGCTGCACAGTAGCGTGTGTCTTAATATTAACAGAAGTCATTCTACGCTACAATATAACAAATCTGAATATCTTCAAGCAAATTTTATGTGGGCTTTTCCTGTAGTATCAAAACATGACTTAAATCGACAATTCGTACCCACAACTCGACCAAACTGTCTGACATTATTATTTGAAGGCCAACTCGAAACCGAAAGTAACCATAATTTCTCTGTCCGTAAAGTTGCTAGAAGTGAAACTGGTTTTAAAAACTGATAAATAAGATATTCACGCAGTTCTACTAGAAATCGAACTAAGTTCGTGATTGTTTTGTTTAATTTTGGTACTTCGCGGCTTTACCCATATTTATTTATTTGTTTATTTTATTTTGCGGCTTGGCTATGCAGCGGACAAAATATTTTCAGTTGCCGTGCGATGCTTTTTCATCGAGCAATTTAGCGAAAAATGAGTATGATGTAAAGTCAACGTCAGTATTAAGCAATATACACTAACCCAATCCTGGTTTATCTGCTCGCAGTTTGACGTTAATCGAGAACCATATTCTCGTTTCGCTAAATTGCTACATTACATGGAAAAGAAACGCATGCCGGTTGCTGTTCGGCTGAGTCAAAACACTCCGGTTTGGCGCTAAAGGGGGATGCTGAGGGGGACAGTGATAACTCCTACTGTTGCCATCCAACTACACAAAAAGGACCGCTATCACTTGGCTGCATATACGTCATGTAATTGCTTTGACACACGCCCACTTACAGGAGTAGGCCTACACACAACATCGGTCGAACAACAACGAATCCCATTGTTTAAGCGTGATATTCCATTGTTGTGGTCGTGCTGATACATGACCGTGTGCTTAATTCCTTCTTTTGCCCGAAGCTTACATCCGCTAAACCACGTGATAACATGGTTTCTATGACATCACAATCATGCAGCAGTTTGTTGCTTTGAGTATAAAGAAGCGCCTCCCTAACGAAGTTACGTAATTACCCCCAAGGTTTTATTGATAGAAGACAAATTTAATGTAGCGCTCTACCGACCGATGAATCCTACTTTATATGATTTCCTTACGTTCTAAGGCCGATCCTCTTTTGGAAACTTGGTGGCTTCTATTCAACCATTTTTGGTTTTGGGTAGACATCACATCTTTCATAGGATTTTTTCAAGGCCTATCTAAGTTGTCTTCATTCTGTAGTTGGCTGTGTCAGTATGGCTGAGCAGTCGAACTTCGTCCTTTGGTGTCAAATGTCGTGAGCTCAATTCTCACTCAGGCAGTCGTACGTTTTAATCCGAAAGGTAACAGAATTAGGTTTGCATGTGTATTTATTTATCATTCGCTAAGCCCATTTGGCTTTCTGCCCTGTAATGTACTTTCATCTACAATCAAGTTTATATTTTTTTTTAAAAAGTTTATTATACAGGGTGTCCCAAAAGTCCCAGTACCCCCTCATAACTTTTGAAGGGGTTGAATGAAGACAGTGAAACCCTGGCAATATAGGTTTGGTTAAAGGATCTACCTTTGTGTACAACCGGCATTTCGCCTGTTCCCCTGGGGGAGGGGGGGGGAGGGCAGGAGCCCCAACTCAGAAATTTTCAATGGAATGGAGAGTAAAGGAATACCTTTTGAAAGGTCTTCATTATAGGCTAGTAAATTGCCGCAATGATTGCATCGATACGATGAGCGCATCCAAAATGGCGGCCATTCAAACATTAGGATATTCCACTACATCCTATGTGTTACTCAGGCTAAAGACGTCGCAAAGGGAAGTAGTGGCAGCAAAATGCTTCGTTCAATTTGATTGTACTACTCCCACAACGTTGTTTGCAGTGCAAAGTCAGGGCACGTCAGGGTGTGTGACGTAAAACACACCTTTGTGCAATGTAAGCCTTTCTTTTGAAAGACCCAAAACCCTCAGCCAATGCTCACACGAAACAGGAAGCAAAGCAGCACAATATCAATGTAAAAACAATCAGTCAATCTATTCACGGTTAATAATACCGATATAACAAACTGTCGAAAGTCAGTAACAAAGAAGGTTTTCTGCATCACATACTTTACTGTCATCGCTAAAACTGGGCAAGGTGTTTGTTATACAATTTATGTTTTTAGTTTAGATAACGAACTGTGATTAAAGGTTAACGGGGCATAAATCCTTCAGGTATGTCGTGCGACTCGTTGAGAATAGCGTTTGCAACTTTTACATAGGTTACAGTGTCGCAAAATCATCTCGCACGAAAGAAAAAACTAGAAAATGACTATGTTGGCAATATTTACATATACGTTTGAACTAATGTCACAAAACGAAGTCATACAGGAAAACCAACAGGGATGCATGTACCTTAACTTCTTCGATTTCTCCACTTCTCAAGACTTTCAGCTCAGATCAGTTCTTAGCCACACTCATTCGCGCATAAAAATTAAATTGGCTGCATTTAAATGCCGAGAGATGGCGTTATTTTTTTCTTTGCCAGCGTCTCATTTCATAACCAAAATAACAAAAACGTGCCAGTTTAATAATATGTGTGCTTTTTGTCTATGAAACGTTCGACTGTTTAGTGGCAAATATATATTTCAACGTGGTAGAAATAAATATTACTCGAGTCCCGTATGGTTTTTTTAACATACCAGACAGGTGATTTTAAATTTTATGTGGTCAAACTATCAACCTCTCCATAAATTGTAGCTGTTTTGTTTAATCAGTGTAGTAGGTCCGAATGTTATATACCACAACGTTACAATTTTTGAGGCTCTTTGATTGAAGGAGCTACCGACTAAACCAAAATTAGTTTTATCTTCGAATATAATAACTGTATCCTCAAGCCTAATTCGGTTAAACCCTTTTCTGGCTACCAGAATCTTGCTGATAGGGTTAATTTTCAGTTATAATAGCCGCGCCGGTTCTTGAGTCCTCTGAAAAATTATCATCGACTTTTTTTCCCATCAGCAGGAGAACGCCAGCAGAAAGGAAAAGGCTTTTTTTTTCTCCTAAGAGGCGCGAATTCTGCTTTAAAAAAGATTTTTCGTGTTAATAAGAAAAGGAAAGGAAATATCCCTTGCTACTGGAGGCCAAAGGACGAACAAGTGGTTTAAAAAATGACTTGTTTTCTGTTCTTTACCTTAAAAAAAAGTAACTTCGCGAATGAAAATCTTTAGGAGGGTCTTAGTGTATGTAACACTAGGGTTGTACGTTGTTTTCAACTCATGTTTCCAAAACTACTTCAGTTGTCCATATGTCATTAGTTTTGTCGCTCTGACAAAACTAATCAGAAACAGACCAACAATTTCAGGGAACATTTTATATAATTCTTGTTTCCTGAAAATGCTGCTCGAATTGTAGTTAGTTTTTCGTCTGGAAAACTCATTATTTAGGGAACATTGATTATTTATGATCGGGGAAAGGAAGGGGTGCAAAAAGGAGAGAGGGGTCATGAAAATTTTTACATTAAGAGGCCGGGGGGGGGCTAAAAAAAATTTCGAAGGTGCTATCAGGAGGGCTTTGGGAAGTCAGGGAAAAAAATTGTGAGAGAGTAAACTGCACAGCAAATTATAGAATGTTAACGCAATTTATTCAGCTCAGCACATTCCACAAGGTATTAAAATAGGCCTAGTACGTTTCGTACTCATTTCATGAAAATGAAAATTGTAACACAATTATTTTTTGGTGGGGGGGGGGGGGGGAAAACAATTTATTAACACCAAAAATTGCTGAAGTTTTTTTTTATACTGATGACGACAAACCGCCAACCCACCACCGTTGATAAATAATGAATGGTCCCTTACTTGTCCACATCCAGAGTTGTAAATTTGTATTGAGATACGAGTTTTGAGGGGTATGGTTTTTTTTTTTAACGAAGCTGGTTTTGTAGTTATTTTTTCCCCCTCAAATCGTACAAAATATATTACTGGTGTTCTATACCCAAAACGTGTGGATTTATGGTGGGAGGGCGGCGTAGATTTTTCGTTATATATCATTTATTTAGAAAACGTAAGTGTGAAACGAACGTTTATTCAGTACTGCGAGATGAAACAGGAAATCTGGCTCACCACTATTTGGTAGCCCTGAAAAGGGCTTGTTGGTGAGTTTGACTCTGGAAAGAACTTTTTTTTTTTGTGGCTTCAAAAAAATCCTTTGTTTGTATCAACAATCAAGCCCTGGGACATTCTTCCAAGGGCTGGAATAAAAGGCACTGTTGGGCAATACATCTTGCTGAGATCGACGAGCATCGTTGAGAAGTATTTCCCTGGCTTGACTGTATATAGGTTTTCCTTGACGAAGTTTAGAACATGGTGGAGTGGCCGCCATTTTTCCCCCGCCCTGTCTGTGAGCCTTACTGCCAGTACAGAGCAATCGATCATTTGCGTTGCATCATGGGACGCGACCATTATTAAAGCAATAGAAAATTAGCGTAGATGATAAGACTCGCTCGTTGCAGACGACGATGACGAAATTAAAGGACATTACTTTTTGTGGGGGTGGGTGTATTTATAGGTTACTCACAAATTAAAAAAAAAAGTAGGCATCCCTAAATGAAGAGAATTTTAACCCTCAAATTATAGCCTTCGAGATTAAAGTCAGAGCCAAATCAACAGCCTATTTACTTAATAATATTAGTCTCCCCAAAACAAAACTTGTTAAGGGTAGCCGCCAAGCTCTTCGGCCGTCTGAAGTCGCGATATCAAACGCCAAGCTCTTTCACCGAGTTAATCAGTAACAGTTCGAAGGTTAAATGAAAAATCAGAAAATTGATCCCTGCGCATTTTCAAGTATTTCACTTTAAAGGGCAATTACATCCATTTTGACATGCATGTTTGACTTTTGGATCACTTACACAATGACTGAACACAAGAATTGCGGTAAGAATACGTTACGTACGTCCGATATAGCAATTTAATTACTGCATCACCAAAACACGACACGGAGATCGCCATTGTTTTGCTGGAACGCACAGAAATTAATGCCGACAGACGTATCTCTTCGATTTCGACTCGCAGCCGATTGAGATAGCTAAGGCCGTCAGACGCTTGAGCTCCTCACAGTCAATACAGCTATCTCAATCGGCTGCGAGTCGAAATCGAAAAGTGACATCTGTCGGCATTAATTTCTGCACGTTCCAGCAAAACAATGGCGATCTCCATGTCGTGTTTTGGTGATGCAGTAATTAAATTGTTATATCGGACGTACGTAACGTATTCTTACCGCAATTCTTGTGTTTAGTTATTGTGTAAGTGATCCAAAAATCAAACATGCATGGCAAAATGGTTGTAATTGCCCTTTAACGTGCAAAGTGTTACTCGGTGGGATTAACTTGGCAAAAGAGCTAGGCGTTGTATGCCAAAACATCAAACGGCCAAGGAACCTTAACAAATTTTGTTTTGGATTGACAGAAATCATGTCTTTTTTGCCCATCCAGGTTTTATTTCTTAGCAATTACGAGATGAAGAGCTAAAAAACCAGCTTTCCTAAAAGTCCACCTTTTTTTCGCTTTAGTAGAAAGGTTTAAGTATGTATCTTGGTCTTTGTCAAGAAATCCACCGAACTCGGCTGGTTCAGAAGCAATGGGAAGCAATCGGAGGGTCATGGCGGTCCGAGTAAAACGCTTCCTGGTGACGATGAAGGCAAAGGGCCTGTTGTGAAGTAGGCAAATTGATTCTGGATTGGTTACGGAGGAACTATATAAAGTGGTGAGTGTAAACGCGGCAAATTTGGGCACAGAGGAATTGGATTTACAATAATATGATAAAATTATATGATATTATTTTTTTTTTTTTATTTGGCTCCCTCCATTGGCCGTACCTGGAAATTATCCATACCCTCAGCCCATCTGGACTGCAGACATTTTTTTGGAATACACATTTGGAATACCCTGAGTTTTGATACCATTAACGCTTTTTCTGTAGTCATCCCGGGAACCCCTTCACACTTTTTAAACGGCCCGTCTAACCACGCTTTAAAATTACTTCTGGATAGGTGTCAGATCCCCCCCCCCCTTCCGCCTCCATTGCAGCTTACCTGCTGGGTAAAATGATGATTTATTTATTTGTAACGGGAGGAGCCTGTCAATGAAGCTGATGTAGGCTTACGAAGTATTGGTGTTGATGCCGCAGTATAGAATGTCCACATTGGGGTAGCCCAAGCAATGTATGTGGTACCAGTGCCGTATGTGTAGAGTGTGTGCGACGGGGTATACACAAACTTTAAAGCTGAGGCTACCAAAGTGGTGCATATGACCGTCAGTGATGTAGTTTTTCGTGTATTCCAGGTAGTAAGTGCACCCGTTCCGTTTGCTGAAGCAACCAAGAAAAAATAAATAAAGAAAATCACAAGGTAAAGGGTAAACGAAGCAAGCAGTCTGCATTAAAGACTGTCCTTGTGAGGATACACAATACACTAGTCCAAGAAAGAAAGAAAAGACAACTGCCCCGACTGGGACTCGAACCCAGGACTTCCCGTTTACAAGAAAAAAACAGTGTAGAAATGGTAGTTGACAAGAGCAAGAAAATGAAGATCATGCGCTGGGAGACGATTTAAATTTGGGTGCTGAGCGTCGGGACCTGGCATTGCTCAAGGTGTCTCTACCGTGGTGGCTTGGTGAACCTGTCCATGGAGTTGTTCTGATTGTGTTTGTGGACCAACAAGCCAAACGTGTTGTTGAAATAGATGGTATTCACTCTCTTAATGGTTACCGTAATCACATGTTCGACCTACATGTAAGGTCAATCTCTCTCAAGGTGCACTGATTGCACTGCAGTGTCGGACCGTGACATTGGTGTGACAGTGCAAAAATTTGGTGTTATAGCAGGTTTCCGACAGGAGTATCACAGCACAACTGGTGTGCGAGTGCGACACTGTTTTTCGGGTGACCGCAGGCTTGTGCTCCAGTTGAATGACAACGTTGCATTAGAGGATCTCCTCCTGGACATCCAGAATGTAGCGAGATTAAGAGAAGCCCAGAATTTCTTGCTATTGTTGACGGACCGTTCAGGTGCCTGAAATGCTGATTCCATGGGCACGTCAGAAGAGTGTCCCCCAGTATGTTTTGTGTCTTCTGTGGTAGTGTTGTTACCTGGATGGCTCCTTGTTCTTATCAACGTGCGGTTGAGATGCGGGTGTGATGCTGTGTGCAATGCAAGAGATGAAAGTCCTACGGACGTTCATGTCTGTAGTGCTCCTATGGATAAGACTACACAACCAGTGGAGCATCAATCGACTATTCCCCGGAGCTTCCCTCTGTTTTCCCCACTTTAGCTGGTCCATCAGAGCCCCAGGTGGCTCGTGCCCTACTTAAATACCCTATTGCCTTGGTGCCTAATACTTCTACTACTAATAACATGGTTTCGGGTCAAAGTGCGGTCTGTGATGCATCTGGGTGGGTTGCGAAACCCGCCCGATGCCGGAAGGCTGTCAAGAAGCCATCGGGCTCTGCGGGTTCCCTACCGTCCATTAAGGTCATCGCAGTGGAACTCAACAGGTTTATGCCTCTACAAGCAGAGGTGTTAGGCGATGTGAATTGCAGTTGGGAGTGTAAGTGATGTGGGTCGCAGATGCTCGGTTGTGCCCAACGAATATAGGTGAGAGGGAGTGGGTGTGCCCACTGACCTTGACGCGGTGTCTGAAAAAGTGCCTCCCTACGGAAGTTACGCAATTATTCCAGGGTTTTTATTAACAAAAGCGCTTTGCTGCTTGGAACGAAAAAATTTTCCAAGAAGTTCGAAATGTTCCACCATTACATTCCAAGGAAGCCAGCGCACATCGCAGCATTGACTGGCGAAACCGTTGGAAAATAACTGGTGTGTTACGGATGATGTTGCAGCTATCCATAATCGGCTGACAAAGAGTGGCAATATCTGGTACTTGAGTGAAATAAGCTAGAGTTTTCAAGTATCCCTACAAGAATTCTGATGGATTCAAGTCAGGCGAGTTTACTGCTTAAAGTGTAGGTCCTGCCCGACCGATCTATCGAACAGGATAGGTGGTATTTAGGATTTCACTGGCAGTTACTCTGAAATGTGGTGGTGCACCATTATGCATATACCACATTCTTTGTCATACTTGTCGAACAGGCAATGGATCATCGGATTCATCCTCTAGGAACCCCTGAAGTTGGTTTCTAGGAAGTCGTGATAGGCTTCACCATTAGTCTTGCTGGTAGAAAATATGGTCCAACCAAGTGGTCGCCAACAGTTCCTGCTCAAACATTCAGCCTGAATTGCTCCTGATGCCGAGACTGAACAATACAGAGAGAATTCTCACCTGCCCAGAGGTGACTGTTATGAAAGTTAATTATTCCATCCCTGTTAAAACTAGCTTCTTGGGCAAAAAACAAAGAAGAATCAAACAATGGATTCACACACTGCTGTAAGTACCAGTAAGAAAACACAAGTCTTGCTGGAAAATCTGCTGGCAATGGATGGATAGATTAGCTGCTCATGCAGAACCCTACCATCAGTCATATGAGATATGCATTCTGTTGCTGCAGTTCTCCTGGTACTGATGCGGGGATAGTCATCAACTTGATTTAATCCTCTCCTTAACATAGGTGCTCGAACGTTCCTTGGATTCCCCATAGCTGGTGTTACCGGCCTGAACTGCCCAGTTTTCCTTAGTCACTAATCATCAGCTAAGAACGTTTGATGGTTTGGAGTTCGGCGGCATGAAAAAGTCTCCTGGTTCATTCGAGCAGCTAACCGTCCATTTTCACCAGCACTGCCATACACCAGACGGAGGTCTGCCAGTTCTTCAAGTGAATACTAAGCCATGTTTGACTGCCTACAAACGAGCTTTACAGACGCAGGATGCTTAAAATACTAGGACCTGGCTACAAACTTCCAATACAGGTTTACAGAAATGTGGTTTTCCTTCTGCAAGTGTGAGCTACTCCACAAACACTGAGCTGTGCTGTTTAAAGTTCAAGCTGTTTTTCAAGCTCAAGGCATGATTCCCACCCAACATTTTGTCTTTGATGTGCACGTAGGTAATCTGCCGGCATAGTAGGTATGCATTTAAGGCAAGACATTGGAGGTGTTTTATGACTAGAATTTGAAAGGCTAACTCAATTTAAGCAATTTCCTGGGAGGTGTTTTGGGGAACCGACATTTGCGACAATCGGTACCTTCCTAAACGACCAAACAGAGCGAACCAATCGCACCACTATTGGTGACAGTCTGGCACATTCCCTGCTAATATCCGTGTTGATGCGGCTTGATTGACGTCAACATCGTCAGCGACGAATCTGTTTCGTCAAAACTGTTAGCTCGCGCATGCTCAAACCTCCACCCCAGCAAACCACCTCCCTGAGATGGTTCGCAATTTGGCATAGCTCTCGCCTGGTCACATCTATTAGCCAATCCTGGTCAAATTCATTAGCTAGGTCTGGTCGCGGTGAAGGTGTGACATATCAATACGCTGCTGAGCTCGTTGAGCTGTATTGTAGTTTGGGAAGGTACTGAACGGCTGACGCAACATAGCTGCGCACGCGCGACATCGAGTTTGGAGCCAAACTGTCTGTAACAGTGGTGCGTTCTGTTCGCTCTGTTCGCTCTGTTCGGTGCTTTAGGAAGGTACTGAAAGTTCTCAAGAGGGGAACTGGAGATGGTGTGACACGATCTTGACAAGGGGCGAGGGGGGTCATAAAGGGCTACACTTGCGCAACATCGTTTTTGGACGGCCCTAAAGAAAGGGTACAGGAATCACGGGGATTTAGAAGAGAAAGGCAATTTGTCGTGGCGATTCCTCCAGCCATTGCAGGACGACCTCCAACCATTATAGCTGAAGAAGCAAGCATTTCTGACCCTATGTTCGTAGGGTATTTTCTTCTTGTTTTGGCACCTGGAACTTACTCCAAAGATTTGTACAGACCATTATTGTTACACTCTGTATTTATATAAATATATGATTTTAAACTTTTCATCTCGCGGCTTATATCATTAACATTCTTTCTTGGGATAATTACAGTAGAGGACAATGTGTAGGTATTACTGCAGTTTAATGAACACTTTCGGTATATCCGACTAGGGTCTGAGTAGGGTCCTGGATCTGAACACTTGAAAGTAACTAGTTTAGAGCAATAGCGTCTTCATGGTGGAACCATCAATCGTTGCAGACTTAGGGTGGCCGCACACCAAAAAGTCGGCAAAACGTCATTGCACGACGAAACGTCGCATCTGGTGGGGAGACCCCGTCACACGAAATTATAAGGAGCTCCGCTTTGTTCTCGTGAGACGCCTAAAGCCGTCTGGCGATGACGTCGCATCCGGCGTGTGGCGCTCAGCTCATTCCTGCGGTTTTGGTGACGTCTGCAGCACGCTAAATCGACAAAATTTCCTGTTTTGTCGATTTGGTCGAGGTGTGCGACCACCCTAACCCTATCAGCAGCTCTGATGCAACAAACCCCGTCAAGACAGCCAGCGTGCAAACCCAACCTCCTCCGCAAAGGCTTACGAGCACAACAGCAGCCCACCATTCAAATATTTTTTTTTTCTTTTTTCCCCCCTCTCCTCCCCTTTCCATTGCTTGTTGTTGTTCTTTCTTTTTTGTACTTGTCTTCAATTCGGTCGTCCCATTGATCTGCCCCAGGGAGACCCTCACCGAGCTTCGGGCCAATTTTATGTTCATTGCTGCCCGTTTTCACTTGAGCTTCTTATACTCGTCTTTTCCCGCCCTAATGTTTATTGCCTCACGGTTACCCAAGTGCCTTCACGAATATATGGGTGGGGAAGGGGTGGTGGGGAGGGGGCGTTATTTGCTGGAAGAGGCTAGCGTGAGTGTTCTTTGCTGCACGCGACGATTGGTTGCTCCCTCCCTGCCCACTCCCTCCTCCACCACATCCTCCGTTTTGCTCTTCGCACCATCAAGCGATCTCGTTAATACATCTACAACTTGTTTATATGGCCTTAATATATAGGCTAGTAGGTTTATGCGGGTTGTAAAGGTTCTCTCTGAATCCCTCCCTCCCCCCCGCACCGAACCTCACCCATCCCCTGCCTATACCCCTACTTTCTTCCGTAGATGTGTGTTGTACGCGTAGGTCGTAACATGAGCGTTGCTTGACCGTGTGTGTATGATTTACAAAGCTGAATGCTTACGGGTTGTGCTACCTTTACTTACAGCAATATACTCACTTTTCGTTACGGGAGGAGCGTATTCCTATGGAAAACAACACTTGGCAAGCGTTATATCACGAGGGCACGAGTTTTAGAGGGCAAATGGGAAGAAACGCGTGTTGTTACTACCGTGGCTTATTGGGACAAACAACAATAATTGAGGCTACACGTGGTCATCAACTCAAGCTTGAATTTCAATATCATAAACATAAATGGGCACGGCATATTTTTTTTCTCACGTTTACTCTGCATTTGGAATGGCCTACCAGAGTTGGTTGTAATGGCCCCCTCTGTTAATATCTTTAAAAACAGTTTTGATAAACACGTTTGTCTTGTGGTACCACACCTTACTATTTTTTTTTTATTACTCTAGTTAATCCTATTCTTGTATAGATCGTTAAATGAGAATCAGCCTGGCCTAATGATGTCTTAAATCTCACTTGCCTAGTATAAGCCACAGTAATTTATTTGCATTTTTTTTCTTAATTTTTATATACATACATGTATACATACTCATACTGTGAATTTAAAAATAGTCTAAATTGGTATTTAGTGTTTTGTGATATAGCATTGTTATACTATATATACTAAAAATATCAACGATATATTTGTAAGTCGGAAATATTTGTATTGTTCCGGTTTATCCTGGATTATTAATTTTTTTCCTTTTGTGTTTTCTGAAGCCTCCTGTCCTGTAATGTCCAGCCTTGGGCGATTAGACGGTTAATAAAGGATAAATTGTCGTGAAACCAGAACTTCGGCGTTCCAACACCGGATAAGACACGCTACAACCGAGGACGATAATAAATGATAACTGTGCCTGCGCCAGTGGCCATCTTGTTCCGGTTTCATAAAAGTTTTGTGTGTGCAGAAAAAAGATGTGTCCCAATAAGCCACCGTACGCTGCAATCACGCAGCTTAAAAAAGGCCGGCAAACAACAATAAGAAGAGTGAGGGAGAGCGAATTTCGTAAAGGTGAACTGTGTTAGCTTTGCCGGCATCTTTGAACTCCAATGTGGGCCAGATTAAGCTACGATTTTCAGCGCCATGTTGTCTGCATTGAGTTAATAATTATATATGCCACATATGTAAATTACATAGGACGCGAATGTCTGTGCTTCCAAAGAAGAACGATAATTTTGGTAGGATAAGAAGCACCAACAGGCCATTTTTTCACGTTACAAACTTACTTCCGGCTCAGACCAAGGATTAAATGAAGGATGCAGCCATGCCCGAGGAACTGACGTCCCAGCACCTCCATCTGCGTGCAAATCCACTAGTCAAGTCTTTCGGATAAAACGGAAACGGAAACTCATAAAAAAAACTGAGTCTCCGTTTATTATAGTTTGCTTTTTCACTAAAGTAAATGGTTTTTTTCGTCGGCTAACAACGTTAGCAGATAGCTTTTATCGTCTAAACTCCGTTGTGTGTAAATCCACTATAGTCACGTGCTTCCTTGCAGTACACTGATTGGATGCCCGTGCTACTTTGGCGGAAATGGGTCATGTGACGTCATATTCTTCGAAAAACAATGCCACCGGAACTCGGGCATGATCAATCTTTCCTATAGTCGCTCCATCTTTGTGCGGTGCGGTCCTTGTCAAGAGGTGAGCGCTATTCGCGCTAGTAACCCTTCTATAACGTTACGTTGTGCGACCATAAGAGCCATGGTAAGAGTTAATATCCCCCCTGGTTGCATGCAGAAATATTTCATGTGTGTAAAAAGGTTAGACAAGAACAATTCCAACAGTTTTCAAAACCACACAGTACGAACTACGCTTGCAGTGCTGATTTGAGGAAGCGGCACGCAGAAAAACGTTTTTTTTTCCTTCTAGAGTACCTTATGTAGCAGCACTAAACCAATATTAATGCTCGCTTTACAGGTGAATGGTCCAGAGGCAACAATGGTCTAACAATGGAAACAGCGTTGTTCTATAGTGTCCACGGCCTATCTTGAGTTCGCCCCAGAATGAACAGAGATAATCGATTGTATGTTATTGGTAGCAGATTGCCTTGTTGATATCCAAGATGATTACAAAAACAATGGCGGCCGTCGATTAAAGCCGCTCCCTCCAGGAAGATGTAGCCGCTCATAAAATACCTGCAGGACTCAAGATACGCTGTGCACACAATATGGAGTTCGTACACCAGGCGTAGTTCGCACATTACATTTTGCACAGGGTTTTGTTCGACACTACCTGCACGCTGCACAGTGCATACATTTGTTTGGATTTGTTTGGTCGGTTATGCCAATTTTTTTTTTTGGACGCGGCGAGCCGGACTTCGGAGGGCCGGGGGTTGCCCATGCCTGTATACAGTTACAGACAAACCAGAATTCGTTTGTTACCGCTGAAAGCACACAATTGTGAAAGCCGTAGCGTGCTACAATGCTACAATTATGTAGTATCTGTAGCTGGCAGTACCTAGCAGTTTCCACTGAACAATTAAAAAAAAAATTGTATTTCCGTTAAATGTTCACCATATTATTATTCTGCCCTCTCGGACGTTTGAGCCCTACCCGGAGCGGTTATGGGCAGGAGGCAGAAAGCATTAGTACGTTATGGTGGTTATGTTATGGGGACCAGATTAAATTAATGAATGAAAGAAGCTACCACAGCATTTTTTTTTAATGGATTTCCTGTGCCATTTTTTTAATGGAAACTGCACATCTTTGGCCCACTTCTTCCGTTTCATTTTTTAAAACTGCTGTGCTTACTGTTCTAGTTCCGTCTGGGTGCGCAATCGAGTTTTTGATTCCTTTTTACTTGACCGTTTCCAGGCTTCACCTTCACTGGCAGCTTCACCTTGTTTCATGTTTTCTTAAAAGTGTAAGTGCTTGCTAAGGAGATGGACGATTATTCATAAGACACAATGCTCAATCCTAATTCACCTCTTACTGTACAGCTAGGGGACTGCACACTTAGCATTACATATTAGGCGCTAGGTCAAGGTTTATCCCCTTGTCCTGCCCTGATCAGCTCTGGTGGTTCGACTTGCAGGTATGACCACCACACACCAATTAGCTCGAGCTGTCGAAGCTGTCCCGTTTTATACCCAAGCGGGCCGGGGCAGAACAATAGGCTCTTGCCTGAGGCATTACGTCACGTGGCGGCGAACTGGCGCGATCCGGTCCTGACTGGTAGAACAATAGGACTGGCTCGCTTACCCGGATGTTGGCGCCGGGCCAGCTGCCATGTGTGCATGGTAGCTAGCAGCGCGTAGCATCCATGTTAACGGCAAGGTGCACCGCACGAGGGGCTAACTGCGTGCGTGTGCATTGCCGTACATGTAAGCACGTTACATCCCCCCTCCCCTAAGAGTAAGCTTAGGAGAAGGAAGACCTACCTCTACATAATACTAAAGTCTCCTAACCGACCGTAAGTTTGGTTTTTGGTTACTTCCGGTGAGCTGGTTTATTCAATGGTACTTAAAACTATACAATATTTCTTTAAAAAATAGCATCCGGCCTGCACAGATGTACTTAAAAAAAACATTTACAATTTTACCATGTTAGCCTACTCACCCACCAACAATCTTCGTAACGAAGCTATATATACAATTATAATTATACACTTGTATTGTTTCTCCCTAGTCTGACCCAGACTAAGAGAAAAAAACTGTTCGTGAATAGTTCTTCACCTGAAAGTTCTCTTTCCACCTAATATTTACACTTTTGTATACTAGCACTGCACATCCCTAGTTTTGGCTTCATTTTCGACCAAAACGTGTTCGTTTGTGTATTTGCTGCACTTTTTAAATAAAGTTCACAACTGAATGGCTTTTCTCCACCTCGTCACTTCCTATTGGAAACATAATGTTCTGATGAGCACTCCATTCATCACATTCAAACGGTTTCTCTTTCCAATGTGTATCTGCACCAAACAAGCTTCTCCATGACTGAGTTCTGAATTTTATGCCTAGGCATTTAAAATTCTACTTGGTTTGTTTGACTTAGTCCAAGTTTGCAAGACACATATTTTTCATTTTGAAAGTTAATTTCTACTCAATTGGCTTTTCTAGTTCAAGTATTATTTCAACTTTTAGCTTTTAACTGGTTTTTGTGATTTTTGTTCATTATATAACTTTTTTTCTTCGTTTTATTTTTGCATTTCACACACTTCCTCTTTAAGTGGGGGGGGGGGAAATTCCAAGTTTATTTCACCTCACGCCACTTATTTTGATTCCTCCGTCCCACTGCTCTCACTCGACATTGAAATGTCCGCATTGTCATCCGGACCCAACAAAAATTCCTTTTCCAACTCCGCAATTTCCTTAGTTGCTTGCTTCTGTTCCTCTGGGGTTTGGCTAGCCGAAGGGTCCTCCTTATCGGTTGTGTCCACGGCGGGCAAAGAAGCTGAAGTAGTTGGCGTCGCCGCGCCCCAGGGGTTCTGCATCGGCACCGGAATATCGTTGACATATTTGATTTTTAGTCTCTCCGCCGTTAGGTGTCCTGGCATGCCCAACTTGAGTTTGTAGTCCGCCAACATTTCTTCCCAAAACTCCCTCGACATCGTGGGTGAAGCCTTAGAGTAGAAACTTTCCTTCCGGACTCGCCCGTCCAAACTTGAGTAGAAACATGCTGCTGCCTAGGTGCTGACGCTTGAGTAGACTTCTCCGTAGTAGCAACCTTCTCCGTCGGCCTTGGAGGTGTTTGCTGCTTCCTCTCCTTAGATCGTCGCTGACGCTTCTTACTTTGGTAGCCCTTGCTGTGATGACTTGGGGCGACATCCTTGAAGGGGGGGGGGGGGCTGCCTGGGCGCCTGGAGCTACTGGTGCCTGGTTAGTCTTGCCTCCACCCGATTTTGTTGCCTTTAGTGTCTCTGAAGCCTTGGGTACCTCTGCGGAAGTCGTCTCAGCTTTCCTGGCGTCCACCTTCTTTTTGTCTTTTCCTCCAGCAGTTAGCCTTGGGTGAGCGCCTTGGTTAACTGCCGCCGTCGTTGTGATTTGCAGATCACTCTGTTCACGCTTTATACTCGATAAAAAAGACGTGTTTTTCACGATCTGCGCATCGCCCCATCGTGTCGATTTTATGCAAATTCGCCCGCGAACTGCCTCAACACGTGAGTTTTGTTGCATCACTATTCCGCCACGCCCAACAATCGCCTGTTTGTTAACTCGTTTCTCGTTCGCGTTTTTGGCTGGTTAAACGCTGCTTTCCAAGCTTGATGCAACGAATTGACAGGTAATTATTGAACCTTTGTTACTATTAGAGAGTTGACAACGCATGAATTGTGTAAAAATGAGGTTTTTATAGTGTTTGTTGAAAAATTGACTTTCGTCATTTTAGAACTGTTACTATGCCCATTTTTTTTTCAAGAGTTGGTGGACTTAGGCCTACGCCTGCATCCCCCCCTCCCCAATTTTTGTCATGCGAAGTGGAAAGGTTTGGCCTACGCCTCCCCTTCCCCCTTCGTCCCTTTTAGACAAAGTTGAGTGGAATAAAATACATTTTATTCTGTATTTATGCAGTTGTTGTGCAAAATGAGTTTTGAAGGTGTCGTTTGTCATGCGATACTTTCAATCTCATCCCCTTACGTTTTATGCTGTTTTTATTGTCGCACCATGTCCGTATGCCAATAACTTCCAACAAAAACGTGTAAATCTTGCGATTTCTTGGTTTTAGGGCTAAAAGCCGACCTAATGCAGGTACACATAAAAAATTTTAACCTGCATCACTGTTCTGGCCTACCCCCCCCCCCCCCCCCCGCTGCTTTCGCAAGTTGTAAGGGTGGTTGGGTTTGTAGGTAAATGCTGGTGTATTTTTCGTCTTTTTAGGTATAACCTTGATATTTTCGAGGTCAGTGACTGTTGGTGGGGTCACATTTGCAGGAAAATAAAAGGGTTTGAGCTGAGCAATATTCAGGGGACCAATTTCTTTTCCCGTTGTAATATCGCGTAGCAAGTATGTTTTTTCAGATTTTTGGACTGAAATCACATACGGTCCTGAAAATTTTGGGGCAAGGGATGAGGCTACCCCTCGCGCCGCGTTTGACAGGATGTGTGTGCGGCGGACAACATAATCTCCCACCTTTAGGGTTAGAGGTTTATGCCGCCTGTCATAATAGACCTTTTTCTGTGCCCTAGATGTTTTCATGGACTGCTTAGCCAACTTATACATCTCAGAAAAACGCTGCACGATCTCCATTTGAACCTCGGTCTGGTTTTTGGTTTTTGCAGGGAGCGGTCTCGCCGTTAGTTGAGAGAGCTCATACCCCCATGGACCAGCCGGGTTTCGTCCGATGTTCAGTTCACTGGGAGTAAACTTACTAGATTCGGACACAGAACTTCGCATTGCAAATGCAAATTCCTGCAAATGAAGATCCCAATCACAGTGAGAGGCAGTGAAACAACGTAACATGTGCTTTATTATCTTGTTATGTCTCTCAGTGAGATTAGCCTGAGGGTTGTAAGGGGTTGCGTAATGGGTTTTGATTCCCCATGACTTCCACAAACTACGCCAAATGTTAGCTATAAAACAAGGACCTCCGTCTGAAAAAATTCTGTCGAAAAAACCCCAACGGAGCACGACTTCTTTCACACATTTGGTCACCTGTTTTGCTTTAGCCGTCCGGAGAGCAAATAGTTCTGGCCAGGAACTAAATTCGTCCAGGACTACGAGTATCCAGCGCATTCCTCTTCGGGTTGTCACTAAGGGCCCGACAAGGTCAACTGATACACGTTTCCAAGGGGCATTGGGAGGATCCATTGTAGTCAGGAGTCCAGCAGGTTTTGAAGTGTCAGTTTTGCAAGTCTGGCACCTCTCACAACTACGTACGAACTCTACAATGTCCTTCCTCATGCCAATCCACCCCACCAATTCCTGCATCCTTTTCAGAGTCTTGTATACTCCAAAATGGCCTCCCAGTGGTGAGCTGTGAACTGCAGCAATTGTATTGCGGCGTAGCGATACTGGTAAACACGCCCTGAAACGTGTGTTGCCTTCAACTACGTCACGAATGCTACGTGAAACAAAAGTTCTGCACAAGATCCCATCACGCAAGCAGAGCCTACCCGGGGTAAGGATGCTTCCGTCATCAGCTGGAGGCCTTCCAGCTACATTGCCAAGTCTAGCAATATGGCGCGATGACCACTTGTCACCAACCTGCGCCTGTCGGATGTCTTCCAAAGTTGGAAATCCGCTGGGATTCTCGGTTACTTGTACGTGTTCCACCTTACAATCTGCTATCAGTATGGGATTTTTCTCTTCATCCTCATACATCCTGGAGATTGCATCTGCCACCTGGTTTTGTGAACCCTTCTTGTAACGGATCTCAAAATCCATTCCCTGGAGTTCTAGAATCCACCGTGCCAGTCTACCTGAAGGCTGTTTCAAGGACTTCAAGAAGGCCAGAGCACTGTGGTCAGTCTCAATTAAGAAAGGAGCGTTTTCAATGTACGGCCTGAACTTACGGACCGAAAACATCACCGCACCCATTTCTAATTCAGAGACGCAGTGTTTTTTTTCAGCATCTGTGAGTTTGCGTCCAGCAAATGCTACAGGTACGAGCCCACGTCCTTCGACGTGTTGGGAGAGCACTCCGCCAAAACCAGAAATCGAGGCATCCGAACTGATTTCAAACCTCCTATCCAAGTCTGGCAAAGCTACGACACAGCCTGACAAACTGTCTTTTAGCTCTTGTACTGCAGTTGAGTGTGTGTTGTTCCACTCCCAAACTGCATCTCCCTTCAGTAATTTGTAAAGACAAGCTGCTTTGACATGAAAATCCTTGATAAAAGCTCTGTAAAAGCCCATCATCCCCAGGAAACGTCTAAGCGATTTTACATTACTAGGCTCTGGGAAATCCTGGATTACCAATACCTTCTCAGGCAGAGGGGACAACTCATGTGGTCTTATGAGATGGCCCAGGTAAGAGATTTCCTTTGCACAAAAGTGGACCTTTTTCAGATTTACTGTGAGGCCTGCCCTTCCTAGCCTGCCTAACACATCTGAAATATGATCCAGATGGGACTGGTAATCCTGGCTGAAGATTACCAAGTCGTCAACATATATCATAGTATGGGAATACATAGCATCCCCCAAAACCATGTCCATTAAGCGTGCAAAGGATGCCGGTCCATTGCAGAGCCCATATGGCATTTTTTTGAACTGCCATGATCCCATATGACAACGAAAACAGGTGTACTTCTTGCTCTCAGTTTCCATTCCTATTTGCAAGAATCCTGATTTCATGTCCAGAACTGTAAACCATTTTGCCTTGCCTAGCATGGAAAATACTTGACTAGCATTACTGGTAGGCTGTGAGTCCTTTACTGTCTTGGAGTTCAACATTCTGTAGTCAATACAAAATCTTTTAGCTCCTTCCTCTCCTTTTTTAGGAGCAAGACAAGGTACAGCCCCCCAGGGTGACACAGAGCGTTCTATCACATCCTCCTTGATCCACTCGATCATCTGGGCCTCAATGATAGCTCTTGTCTCCTTGTTTACAGGTCT